>JANJXV010000033.1:1722500-1747500 GCA_024803745.1 Megascapheus bottae
GGTTAGGGTTAGGGTCAGGGGTAGGGTTAGGGTTAGGGTTAGGGTTAGGGTTACGGTTAGAGGTAGGGTTAGGGTTAGATTTAGGGTTATGGTTAGGGGTATGGTTAGAGTTATTGTTAGGGTTAGCTTTAGGGTTAGGGTTAGGGTTATGGTTAGGGTTAGGGATTGGGGTAGGGGTAGGGGTAGGGCTAGAGTTAGGCTTAGGGTTAGGGGTAGGGTTAGGGTTAGGGGTAGGGTTAGCGTTAGGGGTAGGGTTATGGTTAGGGTTAGGGGTAGGGGTAAGGTTAGGGGTAGGGTGAGGGTTAGGGTTAGTGTTCGGGTTAGGGGTAGGGGTAGGGGTACATTTAAGGTTAGGGATAGGGTTAGGGTTAGGGTTCAGGTTCGGGTTAGGGGTAGGGTTAGGGTTAGGGTTAGGGTTAGAGTGAGTGATAGGGATAGGGTTAAGGGTTGGGTTAGTGTTAGGTTTAGAATTAGGTTAGGGGTAGGGGTAGGGGCATCGTTACGGTTAGGGTTTTAGGGTTCTGGTTAGGGTTAGGGATAGGGTTAGGGGTAAGGGTAGGCTTAGGTTTAGGGGTAGGGTTACGGTTAAGGGTAGGGTTAGGGTTAGGGTTAGGATTAGCGTTAGGGGTATGGTTAGGGTTAGGGGTAGAGTTAGGGTTAGGGTTAAGGGTAGGTTTAGGGTTAGGGTTAGGGTTAGGGCTAGGGTTAGGGTTAGGGTTAGGGCTAGGGTTAGGGTTAGGGTTAGGGGTAAGGTTAGGGTTAGGGTTAGGGGTCGGGGTAGGGTTATGGTTAGGGTTAGTGGTAGGGGTAAGGTTAGGGTAGGGTGAGGGTTAGGGTTAGTGTTCGGGTTAGGAGTAGGGGTACAATTAGGGTTGGGGATAGGGTTAGGGGTAGGGTTAGGGTTAGGGGTAGGTTTACGTTTAGTGTTAGGGTTAGCTTTAGGGATAGGATTAGGGTTATGGTTAGGGTTTGGGATTGGGGTAGGGGTAGGTGTAGGGCTAGAGTTAGGGGTAGGGGTAGGGGTAGGGTTAGGGGTAGGGTTAGGGTTAGGGTTAGGGTTAGGTTTAGGTTTAGGGGTAGGGTTAGTGTTAGGGGTAGGGTTATGGTTAGAGTTAGTGGTAGGGGTAAGGTTAGGGGTAGGGTGAGGGTTAGGGTTAGTGTTCGGGTTAGGGGTAGGGGTAGGGGTACAGTTAGGGTTAGGGATAGGGTTAGGGATAGGGTTAGGGTTAGGGTTCAGGTTCGGGTTAGGGGTAGGTTTAGGGTTAGGGTTAGAGTGAGTGGTAGGGATAGGGTTAAGAGTTGAGTTACGGTTAGGGTTAGGGTTAGGTTAGGGGTAGGGGTAGGGGTATGGTTAGGGTTAGGGTTTTAGAGTTCGGATTAGGGTTAGGGATAGGGTTAGGGGTAAGGGTAGGGTTAGGGTTAGGGTTAGGGTTAGGGGTATGGTTAAAGTTAGGGGTAGAGTTAGGGTTAGGGTTAGAGGTAGTGGTAGGCGTAGGGTGTGGATTAGGGTTAGCGGTAGGGTTAGGGGTAGGTGTAGGGTTAGGGGTAGGGTTAGGGTTAGGTGTTGGGTTAGGGGTAGGGTTAGGGGTAGGGTTAGGCTTAACGGTAGGATTAGGTACTGGGTTAGGGTTAGGGTTAGGGTTAGCGTTAGGGGTAGGTTTAGGGTTAGGGTTAGGGTTAGCTTTATGGGTAGGGTTAGGGTTAGGGTTAGGGTAAGGGTCAGGGTTAGGGTTAGGATTTGGGTTAGGGTTAGGGTTAGGGTAGGGTTAGGGTTAGGGTTAGGGTTACGGTTAGGCGTAGGGTTAGGTTTAGGGTTAGGGTTAGCATTAGGGGGAGGGTTCGGATTAGGTTTAGGGTCAGGTGTAGGGTTAGGGTTAGGGTTAGGGTTACGGTTAGAGGTAGGGTTAGGGTTAGATTTAGGGTTACGGTTAGGGGTATGGTTAGGGTTAGGGTAAGGGGTAAGTGTAGGGGTAGGGTTAGGGTTAGGGTAAGTGGTAGGGGTAGGGTTAGGTATAGGGGTAGGGGTAGCGTTAGTGGTATGGTTAGGGTTAGTGGTAGAGTTAAGGTTCGGGTTAGAGGTAGGGGTAGGCGTAGGGTGTGGCTTAGGGTTAGCGGTAGGGTTAGGGTTAGGATTAGGGGTAGGGGTAGGGTTAGGGTTAGGTGTTGGGTTAGGGGTAGGGTTAGGGGTAGGGTTAGGGTTAGGGTTAGGCTTAATGGTAGGGTTAGGTACAGGGTTAGGGTTAGGGTTAGGGTTAGCGTTAGGGGTAGGTTTAGGGTTAGGGTTAGGGTTAGCTTTAGGGGTAGGGTTAGGGTTAGGGGTAGGGGTAGGGTCAGAGTTAGGATTAGGATTAGGGTTAAGGTTAGGGTTAGGGTAGGGTTAGGGTTAGGGTTAGGGTTAGGCGTAGGGTTAGGTTTAGGTTTAGGGTTAGCATTAGTGGGAGGGTTATGATTAGGGTTAGGGTTAGAGTTAGGGGTAGGGTTAGGCTTAGGGTCACGGTTAGGTTTAGGGGTGGGGTTAGGGGGAGGGTTAGGCTTAGTGGTACGGTTAGGGTTAGGGTGAGGGTGAGGGTGAGGGTTAGGTGTAGGGTTAGGTTTAGCGTTAGGGTGAGTGTTAGTGGTAAGGGTAGGGTTAGGGATAGGGTTAGGGTTAGGTTTAGGGTTAGGGTTAGGGTTAGGGTTAGGGGTAGGGTTAGGGCTAGGGTTAGTGGTAGGGTTAGGGTTAGGGCTAGGTTTAGATTAGGGGTAGGGGTAGGGGTAGGGGTAGGGTTAGGTTTAGAGTTAGGGTTAGGGTTAGTGGTAGGGTTAGGGTTAGGGGTAGGGTTAGGGCTAGGGTTAGGGTTAGGTTAGGGGTAGGGGTAGGGTTAGGGTTAGGGTTAGGTTAGGGGTAGGGAAAGGGGTAGGGGTAGGGTTAGGGTTTTAGGGTTAGGGTTAGGGGTAGGGGTAGGGTTAGCCTTAGGTTTAGGGTTAGGGTTACGGTTAGGGGTAGGGTTAGGGTTAGGGTTAGCGTTAGGGGTATGGTAAGGGTTAGGGTTAGGGTTATGGTTAAGTGTATGGTTGGGGTTATGGTTGGGTTTAAGGTTAGGGGTAGGGTTAGGGGTATGGTAGGGTTAGGCGTAGAGTTAGGGTTAGGGTTAGGGTCAGGGGTAGGGTTGGGGTTAGGGTTAGGGTTACGGTTAGAGATAGGGTTAGGGTTAGATTTAGGGTTATGGTTAGAGGTATGGTTAGGGTTATTGTTAGGGTTAGCTTTAGGCGTAGGGTTAGGGTTATGGTTAGGGTTAGGGATTGGGGTAGGGGTAGGGGTAGGGCTAGAGTTAGGCTTAGGGGTAGTGTTAGGGGTAGGGTTAGGGGTAGGGTTAGCGTTAGGGGTAGGGTTATGGTTAGGGTTAGTGGTAGGGGTAAGGTTAGGGGTAGGGTGAGGGTTAGGGTTAGTGTTCGGGTTAGGGGTAGGGGTAGGGGTATAGTTAGGGTTAGGGATAGGGTTAGGGTTAGGGTTCAGGTTCGGGTTAGAGGTAGGGTTAGGGTTAGGGTTAGGGTTAGAGTGAGTGGTAGGGATAGGGTTAAGGGTTGGGTTAGGGTTAGGATTAGGGTTAGGTTAGGGGTAGGGGTAGGGGCATCGTTACGGTTAGGGTTTTAGGGTTCGAGTTAGGGATAGGGATAGGGTTAGGGGTAAGGGTAGGGTTAGGGTTAGGGGTAGGGTTATGGTTAAGCGTAGGGTTAGGTTTATGGTTAGGATTAGCGTTAGGTGTATGGTTAGGGTTAGGGTTTGGTGTAGGGTTAGGGTAGGGTTAGGGTTATTGTTAACGTTAGGGGTAGGGTTAGGGTAGGTTTAGGGTTAGCGGTAGGGGTAGGGTAATGTTAGGGTCAGGGTTTGGGGTATTGTAAGGGTTAGGGTTAGGGTTAGGGTCAGGGGTAGGGTTAGGGTTAGGGTTAGGGTTAGGGTCAGGAATAAGGTTAGGGTTAGGGTTAGGTTTAGGGTTACGGATAGTGTTAGGGTTAATGTTAGGGTTAGGGTTAGCGTTAGGGGTAGGGTTAGGGTTAGGGTTAGGGTCACGGTTAGTGTTAGAGTTAGGAAAAGTGGTAGGGTTTGTTTTAGGGTTAGTTTTAGGGTTAGGATTAGGGTTAGGGTTAGGGGTAGGGTTAGGAATAGGGTTAGGATTAGGGTTAGGATTATTGGTAGGGTTAGGGTTAGGTTTATGTTTAGATTTAGGGTTAGGGTTAGGGTTAGCCTTAGTGGTAGGGTTAGGGTTAGGGTTAGGTTATGGTTAGCGGTAGGGTTAGGGTTGGGTTTAGGATTCTGGTTAGGGTTAGGGTTAGGTTTAGGGTTAGGGGTAGAAGTAGGCTTAGCATTAGGGTTAGGGCTAGGGTTAGCGTTAGGGGTAGGGTCAGAGTTAGGGTTACGGTTAGCGGTAGGGTTAGGGTTAGGGTTAGGGGTAGGGTGTGGTGTATGGTTAGGGTTAGGGGTAGGGGTAGGGGTAGGGGTAGGGGTAGGGTTAGGGGTAGGGGTAGGTTTAGAGTTGAGGTTAGGGTTAGGGTTAGGTGTACGGATAGGGGTAGGGTTAATAGTAGTGTTAGGGTTAGTGTTAGGGGTAGGGGTAGTGGTAGAGGTAGAGTTTGGGTTAGGGTTAGGGTTAGGGGTAGGGTTAGGGTTAGGGTTACGGTTAGGTTTAGGGTTATGGGTAGGGTTAGGGATAGGGTTCGGTTTAGGGTTAGATTTAGGGGTAGGGTTAGGGGTAGGGTTAGGGTTAGGGTTCCGCTTAGGGTTAGGGTTAGGGTTAGGGTTAGGGTTAAGGTTATCCTTAGGGATAGGGTTACTGTTAGGGTTAGGGTTAGGGTAAAGGTTATCGTTAGGGGGAGGTTAGGGTTAAGGTTAGGGTTAGGGTTAGATATAGGGTTACGAGTAGGGTAGGGTTTGGGTTAGGGTTAGGGTTAGGGTTAGGATTAGGGTTAGGGGTATGGTTAGGGGTAGGTTAGGGTTAGGGTTAGGGTTAGGGGTTGCGGTAGGGGAAGGGGTAGGGTTCGGGACAGGGCTAGGGCTACGGTTAGGGTTAGGGCTATGGGTAGTTTTAGGGTTAAGTTAGGGTTAGGGATAGGGTTGGGGTAAGGTTAGGGTTAGGGTCAGAGTTAGCGTTAGGGTTAGGGCTAGGGCTGGGTATAGGGTTAGGTTTAGGTTTAGGGTTAGCGTTGGGGTAGGGTTAGGGGTAGGGTTAGTGTTAGGGTTAGGGTTAGGGTTAGGGTTAGAGCTATTGCTAGGGTTAGGTTTAGACTTAGGGCTAGGGCTAGGGTTAGGGTTAGGGTTAGGGTTAACGTTAGGGGTACGTTTAGGGTTAGGGTTGGGGTTAGCTTTATGGGTAGGGTTAGGGTTAGGGTTAGGGTTAGGTGTATGGTCAGGGTTAGGGTTAGGATTAGGGTTAGGGTTAGGGTAGGGTTAGGGTTAGGGTTAGGGTTACGGTTAGGCATAGGGTTAGGGTTAGTATTAGGGGGAGGGTTAGGGTTAGGGTTAGGGTTATGGGTAGGGGTAGGGTTAGGCTTAGGGTCAGGGTTAGGGTTAGGGGTGGGGTTAGGGGTAGGGTTAGGCTTAGTGGTACGGTTAGGGTTAGGGTTAGCGTTAGGGTTAGGGTTAGGTTTAGCGTTAAAGGTTGGGTTAGGGTTAGGGTTAGGGTTACGGTTAGGGGTAGGGTTAGGGTTAGAGTTAGGGTTATGGTTAGGGGTAGGGTTAGGGTTAGGTTATGGGTAGGGTTAGGTTTAGGGTTAGGGTTAGAGTTAGCATTAGGGGTAGGGTTAGGCTTAGGGTTAGGGTCACCTTTAAGGGTAGGGGTAGGGTTAGGGGTAGGTTTAGGGTTAGGGATATTGTTAGGGTTAGGATTAGTGTTAGGGTTAGGGTTAGCGTTAGGGTTAGGGTTAGGGTTAGGGTCAGGGTTAGGGGTATTGTAAGGGTTAGGGTTAGGTTAGGATCAGGGGTAGGGTTAGGGTTAGGGTTAGGGTTAGGATTAGGAATAAGGTTAGGATTAGGGTTAGTGTTAGCGTTAGGGGTAGGGTTAGGGTTAGGGTTAGGGTTAGGGTTACGGGTAGTGTTAGGGTTAGGGTTAGGGTTAGGGGTAGCGTTAGGGGTAGAGTTAGGGTTAGGGTTAGGGTTATGGTTATCGGTAGGGTTATGGTTAGGTTAGGGTTCCGGTTAGGGTTAGGGTTAGGGTTAGGCTTAGGGTTAGGGTTAGGGGTATTGTTAGGGTTAGGGTTAGGGTTAGAGGTAGGGTTAGGTTAGGGTTAGGGTTAGGAATAGGGTTAGGGTTAGGGTTAGGGGTAGGGGTTTGTTTAGGTTTAGGGTTCCGGTTAGGGGTAGGGTTACGGTTCCGGTTAGGGGAAGGGGTAGGTTTAGGTTTAGGGTTAGGGTTAGGTTTAGCGTTAGGGGTAGGGGTAGGGTTACGGTTAGGGGTAGGGTTAGAGTTAGGTTAGGGTTAGGGTTAGGGTTAGTGTTAGGCTTAGGCTTAGGTTTAGGGGTATTGTTAGGGTTAGGGTTAGGGGTAGGGTTAGGGTTAGGGTTAGGTTTAGGAATAGGGTTAGGGTTAGGTTAGGGTTAGGGTTAGGGGTACGGTTAGCGTTAGTGGTAGGGTGAGGGTTAGGGTTAGGGGAAGGGGTAGGGTTAGGGTTAGGTTTAGGTTTAACGTTAGGGGTAGGGTTAGAGTTAGGGTTAGGGGTAGGGTTAGGGGTAGGGTTAGGGTTCGGGTTAGGGGTAGGGGTAGGTTTAGGTTTAGGGTTAGGGTTAGGGTTATGTGTACGGATAGGGGTAGGGTTAGGTTTAGTGTTAGTGTTAGGGTTAGGGGTATGGGTAGGGGTTGGGTTTGGGTTAGGGTTAGGGTTATGTTTAGGGGTAAGAGAAGGGGTAGGGTTATGTTTAGGGTTAGGGTTATTGTTAGGGGTAGGGGTAGAGTTACGGTTAGGGGTAGGGTTAGGGTTAGGCGTAGGGTAAGGGTTAGGGGTAGGGGTAGGGTTAGGGTTACGGTTAGGGTTAGGGTTAGGGGTAAGGGTAGGGTTATGGTTAGGGGTAGAGTGAGGGGTAGGGTTAGGGGTAGGGTTAGGGTTAGGGGTAGGGTTTGGGTTTGGGTTAGGGTTAGGGTTAGGGTTAGGGGTAAGAGAAGGGGTAGGGTTATATTTAGGGTTAGGGTTATTGTTAGGGGTAGGGGTAGAGTTAGGGTTAGGTGTAGGGTTAGGGTTAGGCGTAGGGTTAGGGTTAGGGTTAGGGTTTGTGTTAGCGGTAGGGTCAGGGTAAGGTTTAGGGTTAGAGTTAGGGTTAGGTTAGCGTTAGGGGTAGAGTTAGCGTTAGAGTTAGGGTCACTGTTAGGGTTAGAGGTAGGCTTAGGGGTAGGGTTAGGGGTAGGGTTAGTTTTAGGGTTAGTTTTAGGGTTAGGATTAGGGTTAGGGTTAGGGGTAAGGTTAGGGTTAGGAATAGGGTTAGGATTAGGGTTAGGGTTAGAGGTAGGGTTAGGGTTAGGTCTAGGGTTAGGTTTAGGGTTAGGGTTAGGTTTACGGGTAGGGTTAGCGTTAGTGTTAGGGTTTGGTTTAGGGTGAGCATTAGGGGTAGGGTTAGGGTTAGGGATAGGGTTAGAGGTATTGTTAGGGTTAGTGGTAGGGTGTGGGTTAGGGTTAGGTTTAGGGGTAGGGTTAGGATTAGCGTTAGGAGTAGGGGTAGGATAAGGGTTAGGGTAAGGGTTAGCGTTAGGTGTATGGTTAGGGTTAGGGGTAGAGTTAGGGTTAGGTTTAGAGGTAGTGGTAGGCATAGGGTGTGGATTAGGGTTAGCGGTAGGGTTTGGGTTAGGGTTAGGGGTAGGGGTAGGGGTAGGGTTAGGGTTAGGTGTTGGGTTAGGGGTAGGGTTAGGGGTAGGGTTAGGCTTAAGGGTAGGGTTAGGTACAGGGTTAGGGTTAGGGTTAGGGTTAACGTTAGGGGTACGTTTAGGGTTAGGGTTGGGGTTAGCTTTATGGGTAGGGTTAGGGTTAGGATTAGGGTTAGGTGTATGGTCAGGGTTAGGGTTAGGATTAGGGTTAGGGTTAGGGTAGGGTTAGGGTTAGGGTTAGGGTTATGGGTAGGTGTAGGGTTAGGCTTAGGGTCAGGGTTAGGGTTAGGGGTGGGGTTAGGGGTAGGGTTAGGCTTAGTGGTACGGTTAGGGTTAGGGTTAGCGTTAGGGTTAGGGTTAGGTTTAGCGTTAAAGGTAGGGTTAGGTTTAGGGTTAGGGTTACGGTTAGGGGTGGGGTTAGGGTTAGAGTTAGGGTTACGGTTAGGGGTAGGGTTAGGGTTAGGTTATGGGTAGGGTTAGGTTTAGGGTTAGGGTTAGAGTTAGCATTAGGGGTAGGGTTAGGCTTAGGGTTAGGGTCACCTTTAAGGGTAGGGGTAGGGTTAGGGGTAGGTTTAGGGTTAGGGATATTGTTAGGGTTAGGATTAGGGTTAGGGTTAGTGTTAGCGTTAGGGTTAGGGTTAGGGTTAGGGTTAGGGTCAGGGTTAGGGGTATTGTAAGGGTTAGGGTTAGGTTAGGATCAGGGGTAGGGTTAGGGTTAGGGTTAGGGTTAGGGATAAGGTTAGGATTAGGGTTAGTGTTAGCGTTAGGGATAGGGTTAGGGTTAGGGTTAGGGTTACGGGTAGTGTTAGGGTTAGGGTTAGGGGTAGGGGTAGCGTTAGGGGTAGGGTTAGGGTTAGGGTTAGGGTTATGGTTATCGGTAGGGTTATGGTTAGGTTAGGGTTCCGGTTAGGGTTAGGGTTATGGTTAGGCTTAGGGTTAGGGTTAGGGGTATTTTTAGGGTTAGCGTTAGGGTTAGGGGTAGGGTTAGTTTAGGGTTAGGGTTAGGAATAGGGTTAGGGTTAGGGTTAGGGGTAGGGGTTTGTTTAGGGTTCCGGTTAGGGTTAGGGTTACGGTTACGGTTAGGGGAAGGGGTAGGGTTAGGTTTAAGGTTAGGGTTAGGTTTAGCGTTAGGGGTAGGGGTAGGGTTATGATTAGGGGTAGGGTTAGAGTTAGGTTAGGGTTAGGGTTAGTGTTAGGCTTAGGCTTAGGGTTAGGTTTATGGGTATTGTTAGGGTTAGGGTTAGGGTTAGGGGTAGGGTTAGGGTTAGGGTTAGGTTTAGGAATAGGGTTAGGGTTAGGTTAGAGTTAGGGTTAGGGGTACGGTTAGCGTTAGTGGTAGGATGAGGGTTAGGTTTAGGGGAAGTGGTAGGGTTAGGGTTAGGGTTAGGTTTAACGTTAGGGGTAGGGTTAGAGTTAGGGTTAGGGGTAGGGTTAGGGGTAGGGTTAGGGGTAGGCTTAGGGGTAGGGGTAGGTTTAGGTTTAGGGTTAGGGTTAGGGTTATGTGTACGGATAGGGGTAGGGTTAGGGTTAGGGGTAGGGGTATGGGTAGGTGTTGGGTTTGGGTTTGGGTTAGGGTTAGGGTTAGGGGTAAGAGAAGAGGTAGGGTTATGTTTAGTGTTAGGGTTATTGTTAGGGGTAGGGGTAGAGTTAGGGTTAGGGGTAGGGTTAGGTTTAGGCGTAGGGTAAGGGTTAGGGGTAGGGGTAGGGTTAGGGTTACGGTTAGGGTTAGGGTTAGGGGTAAGGGTAGGGTTATGGTTAGGGGTAGGGTGAGGGGTAGGGTTAGGGGTAGGGTTAGGGTTAGGGGTAGGGGTTGGGTTTGGGTTAGGGTTAGGATTAGGGTTAGGGGCAAGAGAAGGGGTAGGGTTATGTTTAGGGTTAGGGTTATTGTTAGGGGTAGGGGTAGAGTTAGGGTTAGGGGTAGGGTTAGGGTTAGGCGTAGGGTTAGGTTTAGGGTTAGGTTTTTTGTTAGCGGTAGGGTCAGGGTAATGTTTAGGGTTAGGGTTAGGGTTATGTTAGCGTTAGGGGTAGAGTTAGCGTTAGAGTTAGGGTCACTGTTAGGGTTAGAGGTAGGGTTAGGGGTAGGGTTAGGTATAGGGTTAGTTTTAGGGTTAGTTTTAGGGTTAGGATTAGGGTTAGGGTTAGGGGTAAGGTTAGGGTTAGGAATAGGGTTAGGATTAGGGTTAGGGTTAGAGGTAGGGTTAGGGTTAGGTCTAGGGTTAGGTTTAGGGTTAGGGTTAGGTTTAGGGGTAGGGTTAGGTGTAATGTTAGGGTTTGGTTTAGGGTGAGCATTAGGGGTAGGGTTAGAGTTAGGGATAGGATTAGGGGTATTGTTAGGGTTAGGGGTAGGGTGTTGGTTAGGTTTAGGGTTAGGGGCAGGGTTAGGTTTATCGTTAGGGGTAGGGTTATAGTTAGGGTTAGGGTTAGGGGTAGGGTTTGGTGTAGGGTTAGGGTAGGGTTATGGTTATTGTTAGTGTTAGGGGTAGGGTAAGGTTAGGGTCAGGGTTAGGGGTATTGTAAGGGTTAGGGTTAGGGTTAGGGTCAGGGGTAGGGTTAGGGTTAGGGTTAGGGTCAGGAATAAGGTTAGGGTTAGGGTTAGGTTTAGGGTTACGGGTAGTGTTAGGGTTAATGTTAGGGTTAGGGTTAGCGTTAGGGGTAGGGTTAGAGTTAGGGTTAGGGTCACGGTTAGTGTTAGAGTTAGGAAAAGTGGTAGGGTTTGTTTTAGGGTTAGTTTTAGGGTTAGGATTAGGGTTAGGGTTAGGGGTAGGGTTAGGGTTAGGGTTAGGAATAGGGTTAGGATTAGGGTTAGGATTATTGGTAGGGTTAGGGTTAGGTTTAGGTTTAGGTTTAGGGTTAGGGTTAGGGTTAGGGTTAGCCTTAGTGGTAGGGTTAGGGTTAGGGTTAGGGTTATGGTTAGCGGTAGGGTTAGGGTTGGGTTTAGGATTCCGGTTAGGGTTAGGGTTAGGTTTAGGGTTAGGGGTAGAAATAGGCTTAGCATTAGGGTTAGGGCTAGGGTTAGCGTTAGGGGTAGGGTCAGAGTTAGGGTTACGGTTAGGGGTAGGGTTAGGGTTAGGGTTAGGGGTAGGGTGTGGTGTATGGTTAGGGGTAGGGGTAGGGGTAGGGGAAGGTGTAGGATTAGGGTTAGGGGTAGGGGTAGGTTTAGAGTTGAGGTTAGGGTTAGGGTTAGGTGTACAGATAGGGGTAGGGTTAATAGTAGTGTTAGGGTTAGTGTTAGGGGTAGGGGTAGTGGTAGAGGTAGAGTTTGGGTTAGGGTTAGGGTTAGGGGTAGGGGTAGGTTTAGAGTTGAGGTTAGGGTTAGGGTTAGGTGTACGGATAGGGGTAGTGTTAATAGTAGTGTTAGGGTTAGTGTTAGGGGTAGGGGTAGTGGTAGAGGTAGAGTTTGGGTTAGGGTTAGGGTTAGGGGTAGGGTTAGGGTTAGGGTTACGGTTAGGTTTAGGGTTATGGGTAGGGTTAGGGATAGGGTTCGGTTTAGGGTTAGATTTAGGGGTAGGGTTAGGGGTAGGGTTAGGGTTAGGGTTCCGGTTAGGGTTAGGGTTAGGGTTAGGGTTAAGGTTATCCTTAGGGATACGGTTACTGTTCGGGTTAGGGTTAGGGTAAAGGTTATCGTTAGGGGGAGGTTTAGGGTTAGGGTTAGGGTTAGGGTTAGATATAGGGTTACGAGTAGGGTAGGGTTTGGGTTAGGGTTAGGGTTAGGGTTAGGATTAGGGTTAGGGGTATGGTTAGAGGTAGATTAGGGTTAGGGTTAGGGTTAGGGGTTGTGGTAGGGGAAGGGGTAGGGTTCGGGATAGGGCTAGGGCTACGGTTAGGGTTAGGCCTAGGGGTAGTTTTAGGGTTAAGTTAGGGTTAGGGTTAGGGTTTGGGTAAGGTTAGGGTTAGGGTCAGAGTTAGCGTTAGGGTTTGGGTTAACGTTAGGGGTACGTTTAGGGTTAGGGTTAGGGTTAGCTTTATGGGTAGGGTTAGGGTTAGGGTTAGGGATTGGGGTAGGGGTAGGGGTAGGGCTAGAGTTAGGGTTAGGGGTAGGGGTAGGGGTAGGGTTAGGGGTAGGGTTAGCGTTAGGGGTAGGGTTATGGTTAGGGTTAGTGGTAGGGGTAAGGTTTTGGATAGGGTGAGGGTTTGGGTTAGTGTTCGGGTTAGGGGTAGGGGTAGGGGTACAATTAGGGTTGGGGATAGGGTTAGGGTTAGGGTTAGCGTTAGGGGTAGGTTTAGGGTTAGTGTTAGGGTTAGCTTTAGGGGTAGGATTAGGGTTATGGTTAGGGTTTGGGATTGGGGTAGGGGTAGGTGTAGGGCTAGAGTTAGGGTTAGGGGTAGGGGTAGCGTTAGGGGTAGGGTTAGGGTTAGGTTTAGGATTAGGGGTAGGGTTAGCGTTAGGGGTAGGGTTATGGTTAGAGTTAGTGGTAGGGGTAAGGTTAGGGGTAGGGTGAGGGTTAGGGTTAGTGTTCGGGTTAGGGGTAGGGGTAGGGGTACAGTTAGGGTTAGGTATAGGGTTAGGGTTAGGGTTCAGGTTCGGGTTAGGGGTAGGGTTAGGGTTAGGGTTAGGGTTAGAGTGAGTGGTAGGGATAGGGTTAAGAGTTGAGTTACGGTTAGGGTTAGGGTTAGGTTAGGGGTAGGGGTAGGGGTATGGTTAGGGTTAGGGTTTTAGAGTTCGGGTTACAGTTAGGGATAGGGTTAGGGGTAAGGGTAGGGTTAGGGTTAGGGGTAGGGTTACGGTTAAGGGTAGGGTTAGGGTTAGGGTTAGGGTTAGGAATAGGGTTAGGATTAGGGTTAGGATTATTGGTAGGGTTAGGTTTAGGTTTAGGTTTAGGTTTAGGGTTAGGGTTAGGGTTAGCCTTAGTGGTAGGGTTAGGGTTAGGGTTAGGGTTATGGTTAGCGGTAGGGTTAGGGTTGGGTTTAGGATTCCGGTTAGGTTTAGGGTTAGGTTTAGGGTTAGGGGTAGAAGTAGGCTTAGCATTAGGGTTAGGGCTAGGGTTAGCGTTAGGGGTAGGGTCAGAGTTAGGGTTACGGTTAGGGGTAGGGTTAGGGTTAGGGTTAGGGGTAGGGTGTGGTGTATGGTTAGGGTTAGGGGTAGGGGTAGGGGTAGGGGTAGGGGTAGGGTTAGGGGTAGGGGTAGGTTTAGAGTTGAGGTTAGAGTTAGGGTTAGTTGTACGGATAGGGGAAGGGTTAATGGTAGTGTTAGGGTTAGTGTTAGGGGTAGGGGTAGTGGTAGAGGTAGAGTTTGGGTTAGGGTTAGGGTTAGGGGTAGGGTTAGTGTTAGGGTTACGGTTAGGTTTAGGGTTATGGGTAGGGTTAGGGATAGGGTTCGGTTTAGGGTTAGATTTAGGGGTAGGGTTAGGGGTAGGGTTAGGGTTAGGGTTCCGCTTAGGGTTAGGGTTAGGGTTAGGGTTAAGGTTATCCTTGGGATAGGGTTACTGTTAGGGTTAGGGTTAGGGTAAAGGTTATCCTTAGGGGGAGGTTTAGGGTAGGGTTAGGGTTAGGGTTAGATATAGGGTTACGAGTAGGGTAGGGTTTGGGTTAGGGTTAGGGTTAGGGTTAGGATTAGGGTTAGGGGTATGGTTAGGTGTAGGTTAGGGTTAGATATAGGGTTAGGGGTTGCGGTAGGGGAAGGGGTAGGGTTCGGGATAGGGCTAGGGCTACGGTTATGGTTAGGGCTAGGGGTAGTTTTAGGGTTAAGTTAGGGTTAGGGTTAGGGTTGGGGTAAGGTTAGGATTAGTTTCAGAGTTAGCGTTAGGGTGAGGGCTATGCCTGGGTATAGGGTTAGGTTTAGGTTTAGGGTTAGGGTTGAGGTAGGGTTAGGGGTAGGGTTAGGGTTAGGGTTAGGGTTAGGGTTAGGGTTAGAGCTATTGCTAGGGTTAGGGTTAGACTTAGGGCAAGGGCTAGGGTTAGGGTTAGGGTTAGGGCTAGGGCTAGGGCTAGGGCTAGGGTTAGGGCTAGGGTTACGGTTAGGGCTAGGGCTAGGGTTAGGGTTAGTGTTAGGATTAGGGTTAGGGTTAGGGTTAGGAATAGGGTTAGGGTTATAGGGTTAGGATTAGGGTTAGGGGTAGGGGTAGGGTTAGGGTTATTGATAGGGGTGGGGGTAGGGGTAGAGCTAGGGCTAGGGTTAGGGTTAGATTACAGTTAGGGCTAGGGCTAGGGTTATGGTTAGGGTTAGGGTTAGGCCTAGGGTTAGGTTTATGGTTAGGGTTAGGTTTAGGGGTAGGGTTAGGGTTAGTGTTAGGGTTTGGGTTAGGGTGAGCGTTAGGGGTAGGGTTAGGGTTAGGGTTAGGGGTATTGTTAGGGTTAGGGGTAGGGTTTGTGTTAGGGTTAGGGTTAGGGGTAGGGTTAGGATTAGCGTTAGGAGTAGGGGTAGGATAAGGGTTAGGGTTAGGTTTAGGGGCAGGGTTAGGTTTAGCGTTAGGGGTAGGGTTATATTTAGGGTTAGGGTTAGGGCTAGGGTTTGATGTAGGGTTAGGGTAGGGTTAGGGTGAGGGTGAGGGTGAGGGGTAGGGTTAGGGTTAGGGTGAGGGTGAGGGTTAGGGTTAGGGTTAGGTTAGGGGTAGGGGTAGGGGTAGGGGTAGGGTTAGGGTTTTAGGGTTAGGGTTAGGTGTAGGGGTAGGGTTAGGGTTAGGTTTAAGGTTAGGGTTACGGTTAGGGGTAGGGTTAGGGTTAGCGTTAGCGTTGGGGGTATGGTTAGGGTTAGGGTTAGGGTTATGGTTAAGTGTATGGTTGGGGTTATGGTTGGGTTTAAGTGTAAGGGTAGGGTTAGGGGTATGGTAGGGTTAGGCGTAGAGTTAGGGTTAGGGTTAGGGTCAGGGGTAGGGTTAGGGTTAGGGTTTGGGTTAACGTTAGGGGTACGTTTAGGATTAGGGTTAGGGTTAGCTTTATGGGTAGGGTTAGGGTTAGGGTTAGGTTTAGGTGTAGTGTCAGGGTTAGGGTTAGGATTAGGATTAGGGTTAGGGTAGTGTTAGGGTTAGGGTTCGGGTTAGGGTTAGAGGTAGGGTTAGGGTTAGATTTACGGTTATGGTTAGGGGTATGGTTAGGGTTATTGTTAGGGTTAGCTTTAGGCGTAGGGTTAGGGTTATGGTTAGGGTTAGGGATTGGGGTAGGGTTAGGGGTAGGGCTAGAGTTAGGGTTAGGGGTAGGGGTAGGGGTAGGGTTAGGGGTAGGGTTAGCGTTAGGGGTAGGGTTATGGTTATGGTTAGCGGTAGGGGTAAGGTTATGGGTAGGGTGAGGGTTAGGGTTAGTGTTCGGGTTAGGGGTAGGGGTAGGGGTACAGTTAGCGTTAGGGATAGGGTTAGGGTTAGGGTTCAGGTTCGGGTTAGGGGTAGGGTTAGGGTTATGGTTAGGGTTTGAGTGAGTAGTAGGGATAGGGTTAAGGGTTGGGTTAGGGTTAGGGTTAGGGTTAGGTTAGGGGTAGGGTAGGGGTAGGGGTATTGTTACAGGTAGGGTTTTAGGGTTCGGGTTAGGGTTAGGGATAGGTTAGGGGTAAGGGTAGGTTAGGGTTAGGGGTAGGGCTACGGTTAAGGGTAGGGTTAAGGTTAGGGTTAGGGTTAGCGTTAGGGGTATGGTTAGGGTTAGGGTTAGGGTTAGGGTTAGTGTTAGGGGTAGGGTTAGAGTTTGGGTTAGGGGTAGGGTTAGGGGTAGGGTTAGGGATAGGGTTAGGGTTAGGGATATTGTTAGGTTTAGGGGTAGGGTTAGGGTTAGGGTTAGCGTTAGGGGTAGGGTTAGGGTTAGGGTCAGGGTTAGGGTTAGGTTTTGGAATAAGGTTAGGGTTAGGGTTAGGGTTAGGGGTATGTTTATCGGTAGGGTTACGGTTAGGTTTGGATTCCAGTTAGTGTTATGGTTAGGGTTAGGTTAGGTTAGGCTTCGGGTTAGGGTTAGGGGTATTGTTACGGTTAGGTTTAGGGGTAGGGTTAGGGTTAGGATTAGGAATAGGGTTAGGATTAGTGTTAGGGGTAGGTGTAGGGTCAGGTTAGGTTTAGGTTTAGGGTTAAGGTTAGGGTAGGGTTACGGTTAGCGATAGGGTTAGGGTTAGGTTTAGGGTTCCGGTTAGGGTAGGGTTAGGCTTACGGTTAGGGGAAGGGGTAGGGTTAGGGTTAGGGTTAGGGTTAGGTTTAGCGTTAGTGGTAGGGTTAGGGTTAGGGTTACGGTTAGGGGTAGGGTTAGAGTTAGGTTAGGATTAGGGGTACGGTTAGGGCTAGAGTTAGGGTTAGGGTTAGTGTTCTTGTTAGGGTGAGGGTTAGGTTTAGGGTTAGGGTTAGGGGTAGGGTTAGGGGTATGGGTAGGGGGAGGGGGAGGGGTAGAGTTTGGGTTAGGGTAAGGGTTAGGGGTAGGGTTAGGGTTAGGGTTACGGTTAGGGTTAGGGTCAGGGGTAAGTGTTGGGTTAGGGTTAGGGTTAGGGTTAGGTTTAGGGGTAGGGTTAGGGTAGGGTTAGGGTTAGGGTTAGGGTTAGGGGTTGGGTTTGGGTTAGGGTTAGGGTTAGGGTTATGGGTAAGAGTAGGGGTAGGGTTATGTTTAGGGTTAGGGTTAGGGTTAGGGTTCGGGGTAGAGTTAGGTTTATGGGTAGGGTTAGGGATAGGGGTAGGGTTAGGGTTAGTGTTAGGGGTAGGGTTAGGGTAAGGTTTA
The DNA here is from genome assembly GCA_024803745.1 of Megascapheus bottae. Taxonomy (NCBI): domain Eukaryota; kingdom Metazoa; phylum Chordata; class Mammalia; order Rodentia; family Geomyidae; genus Megascapheus; species Megascapheus bottae. The sequence goes on from JANJXV010000033.1 coordinate 1,738,943, forward strand.
GGGGTAGGGTTAGGGTTAGGATTAGGGTTAGGGTTAACGTTAGGGGTAGGGGTAGGGTTAGGGTGAGGGTCACGGTTAGGTTTCGAGTTAGGAGAAGGGGTAGGGTTAGTTTTAGGGTTAGTTTTAGGGTTAGGGGTAGGGTTAGGGTTAGGGATAGGGTTAGGAATAGGGTTAGGGTTAGCCTTAGTGGTAGGGTTAGGGTTAGGGTTAGGGTTATGTTTAGCGGTAGGGTTAGGTTGGGTTTAGGATTCCGGTTAGGGTTAGGATTAGGGTTAGGTGTAGAAGTAGGCTTAGGATTAGGGTTAGGGCTAGGGTTAGCGTTAGAGGTAGGGTCAGAGTTAGGGTTACGGTTAGGGGTAGGGTTAGGGTTAGGGTTAGAGGTAGGGTGTGGTGTATGGTTAGGGTTAGGGGTAGGGGTAGGGTTAGGGGTAGGGGTAGGGTTAGGTTTAGGGTTAGGGTTAGGTTTAGGGTTAGGGGTAGGGGTTGGGTTAGGGTTAGCGGTAGGGGTAGGGGTAGGCTTAGGTTTGGGGATAGGGTTAGGGTTAGGGGTAGGGGTAGGGGTAGGGTTAGGGTTTGGTGTAGGATTAAGGTTAGGTTTAGAGTTAGAGGTAGGGTTAGGGTTAGGGTTAGGTTTACCGTTATGGTTGGGTTAGGGTTAGGGTTAGGGGTAAGGTTAGTATTAGGGGTAGGGTTAGGGTTAGGGTTAGGATTAATATTAGGCTTTTAGGGTTAGGGTTAGGGTTATGGTTAGGGTTAGGGTTAGGGGTAGGGTTAGGGTTTGGGGTAGGGTAAGGGTTAGGGGTAGGGGTAGGGTTAGGGATAGGCGTAGGGTTAGGTTTAGATTTAGGTTTAGGATTAGGATTAGGGTTTTAGGGTTAGGATTAGGGTTTGGGTTAGGGTTAGGATTAGGGTTATGGTTTTAGGGTTAGGGTTAGGGTTATCCTTAGGGGTATGGTTAGGATTAGAGTTAGGGTTACATTTAGGGGTTAGGGTTAGGGTTAGGGGTAGGGTTAGATTTAGGGTTAGGATTAAGGTTACGAGTAGGGTCAGGGTTAGGTTTAGAATTAGGGGTAGGGTTAGGGTTAGGGTTAGGGTTCGGGTTAGGTGTACCGTTAGGGTTAGGGTTAGGGGTAGGTTTAGGGTTAGGGTTAGGCGCAGGGGTAGGGTGAGGATTAGGTTAGGGTTAAGGTTAGGGTTAGGGATAGGGTTAGGTTTAGGGGTAGGGTTAGGGTTAGCGTTAGGGGTAGGGTTAGATTTAGTGTTAGGGTTAAGGTTACGAGTAGGGTCAGGGTTAGGTTTAGAGTTAGGGGTAGGGTTAGGGTTAGGGTTAGGGTTCGGGTTAGGTGTACCGTTAGGGTTAGGGTTAGGGGTAGGTTTAGGGTTAGGTTTAGAGGTAGGGTTAGTTTTAGGGTTAGGGTGAGGGTTAGGTTAGCGTTAGGGGTAGGGTAAGGTTTAGGGCTAGGGCTAGGTTTAGTGTTATCGTTACGGTTATGATTAGGGTTAGGGTTTACGGTTAGGGTGAGTGTTAGGGTTAGGGTTAGGGTTAGGGGTAGAGATAGCGTTAGGGGTAGCGGTAGGGGTAGGGCTAGGGCTAGGGGTAGGAGTAGGGGTAGGGTTAGGGTTAGGATTACAGTTAGGTGTAGGGGTAGGGTTAGGGTTAGGTTTAGGGGTAGGGGTAGGGTTAGGGTTAGGCGTAGGGTTAGAGTTAGGGTTAAGGTTAGGTGTAGGGGTTAAGGTTAGGGTTTGGGTTAGGGGTAGGGGTAGGGTTAGGGGTAGGGTTAGGATTGGGGTAGAATTAGGGTTGAGGTTACGGTTAGGGGTAGGGTTAGGGTTATGGTTAGGGTTAGGGGTAGGGTCAGGGTTAGGGTTAGGGGTAGGTTTGGGGTTAGGGTTAGGGTTACGATTAGGGGTAGTGTTAGGATTAGGCATAGGGTTAGGGTTAGGGTTAGGTTTAGGGGTAGGGGTAGGGTTAGGGTTAGGCGTACGGTTAGAGTTAGGGTTAGGGTTAGGTGTAGGGGTAGGGTTAGGGTTAGGGTTTGGGTTAAGGGTAGGGGTAGGGGTAGGGTTAGGGGTAGGGTTAGTGTTGGGGTAGAATTAGGGTTGAGGTTAGGGGTAGGGTTAGGGTTAGGGTTAGGGTTAGGGTTAGGGTTAGGGGTAGGGTTAGTTTTAGGGTTAGGGGTAGGTTTAGGGTTAGGGTTAGGGTTAGCGTTAGGGGTAGGGTTAGGGTTAGGTGTAGGGTTAGGTTTAGGGTTAGGGTTGGGCTAGGGTTAGGTTTAGGGTTATGGGTAGGGTTAGGGTTAGGATTAGTGTTAGGGTTAGCGTTAGGGGTAGGGTTAGGGTTAGCGTTAGGGTAAGGGGTAGGGGTAGGGTTAGGGTTAGGGTTACGGTTAGGGTTAGGGGTAGGGTTAGGGTTAGGGTAAGGGTTAGGGGTAGGGGTAGGCTTGGGGATAGGGTTAGGGTTAGGGTTAGGGTTAGGGTTAGGGCTTGAGCTAGGGTTAGGGTTAGGGTTAGGGCTAGGGCTAGGGTTAGGATAGGTTTAGGGTTAGGATTACGGTTAGGGTTTTAGGGTTAGGGTTAGGACTAGGGCTAGGTTTAGGTTTAGGGCTAGGGCTAGGGTTAGTTTTAGGGTTAGGGTTAGGATTAGGATTAGGGTTAGGGTTAGGGGTAGGGGTAGGGGTACGGGTAGGGGTAGGGGTAGTGTTAGTGTTAGGTATAGGGTTAGGGTTAGTGGTAGGGGTAGGGTTAGGGGTAGGGGTAGGGGTTGGGTTGGTGTAGGATTAGGGTTAGGGTTAGGGTTAGGCTTAGGGGTAGGGTTAGTGGTAGGGTTAGGATTATGGCTAGGGTTCGTGTAAGGGGCATGGGTAGATGTACAGTTAGGGTTAGGTTTAGGATTAGGGTTAGGGTGAGGGTTAGGGGTAGGGGTAGGGTTACGGTTAGGGTTAGGGGTAGTGGTAGGGGTAGTGTTAGGGGTAGGGATAGATTATGGTTATGGTTAGGGTTATGGTTAGGGTAGGGGTAGGGTTAGGGTTTTAGGGTTAGGGGTAGGGTTAGGAATAGGGGTATGTGTAGTGGTACAGTTAGGGTTAGCTTTAGGATTAGGGTTAGGGTTAGGGTTAGGGTTAGCCGTAGTGTTAGGGGTAGGGGTAGAGGTAGGGGTGGGGGTAGGGTTAGGGTTAGGGTTTTAGGGTTAGGGTTAGGGATCTGGTTATGGTTCGGGTTAGGGTTAGGGTTAGGGTTAGGGTTAGAGTCACGGTTAAGGGTAAAGTTAGGATTAGGGTTAGGGTTAGGTGTAGGGTGAGGATTAGGGTTAGGGGAAGGGTTAGGGTAGGGGTAGGGGTAGGGTTTGGGTTAGGTTCAGGGTTAGGGTTGAGGTTAGGGTTAGGTTTAGGGTTAGGGTTAGGGTTAGGGTTAGGATTAGCGTTAGGGTTAGTGTTAGGTTTAGGGTTAGGGGTAGGGTTAGGGTTAGGGTTAGGAGAAGGGTTAGGGTTAGGGTTAGGGTTAGATTTAGGGGTTGGGTTAGGGTTAGGTTCAGGGTTAGGGTTAGCATTAGGGGTAGGTTAGGGTTAGGGTTATCGTTAGCTTTAGGGGTAGGGTTAGGGTTAGGGGTAGGGGTAGGGTTAGGATTAGGGTTAGAGTTAGGGTTAGGGTAGGGTTAGGTTTAGGGATATGGTTAGGGTTAGGGTTAGGGTTAGGTTTAGGGTTAGCGTTAGGGGGAGGGTTACAGTTAGGGGTAGGGTTAGGGTTAGGGTTAGGGGTAGGTTTAGGGTTAAGGTTAGCGTTAGGGGTAGGGTTAGGGTTAGGGTTAGGGTTATGGTTAGGGGTAGGGGTAGGGTTAGGTTTAGGGTTAGGGGTGGGGGTAGGGTTAGGGTTAGGGTTAGGCTTACAGTTAGCGTTAGGGGTAGGGTTAGGTTTAGTGTTATGGTCACCGTTAAGGGTAGGTTTAGAATTAAGGTTAGGGTTAGGGGTAGGGTTAGGGTTAGGGTTAGGGTTAGGGGAAGGGTTAGGGTTAGGGTTAGGGTAGGGTTAGGCTTAGGGTTAGGGTTAGGGGTAGGGTTAGTGTTAGGGGGAGGGTTAGGTTTAGGGTTAAGGTTATGGTTAGGGGTAGAGTTAGGTTTAGGGTTAGTGTTAGGGTAGGGTTAGAAGTAGGGTTAATGTTAGGGGTAGGGTTAGGGTTACGGTTAGTGGTTGGGTAGGGTCAGAGTTAGGGGTAGGGTTAGGGGAAGGGGTAGGGTTAGGGTTAGGATTAGGGTTAGGGTTATGGTTAGGGTTACGTTTAGAGGTAGGGTTATGGTTAGGGTTAGGTTTAGTGGTAGGGGTAGGAGTAGAGGTTGGGTTAGGGTTAGGATTAGGTTTCGGGGTTACGGGTAGGGGTAGGTGTACAGTTAGGTTTATGGTTAGTATTAGGGTTAGGGTTAGGGTTAGGGTTAAGTGTAGGGTTAGGGTTAGGGTTAGTGGTAGGGTTAGGGTTAGGGTTAGGGTTAGGGTTAGGGTAGGGGTAGGGTTAGGGTTAGGGTTTTAGAGTTAGGGGCAGGGGTAGGGTTAGGGTTAGTGGTAGGAGTAGGGTTAGGGGTAGGGTTACGGTTATGGGTTAGGGTTAGAGTTAGGGTTAGGGGTAGGGGCAGTGGTAGTGGTAGGGTTAGGCGTAGGGATAGGTTACGTTTAGGGTTAGGGTTATGGTTGGGGTAGGGTTAGGGCTCGGGTTTTAGGGTTAGGGTTATGGGTAGTGTTAGGGTTAGGGGTAGGGGTAGGGGTAGGGTTAGGGTTAGCGTTAGTGGTAGGGGTAGGGTTATGGTAGGGGTAGGGTTAGGGTTAGGGTTAGGGTAGGGGTAGGGGTAGGGTTAGGGTTAGGGTTTTATTGTTAGGGTTAGGGTTAGGGTTAGGCTTCAGGTTAGGGGTAGCATTAGGATTAGGGTTAGGGTTAGGTTAGGGGTAGGTGTAGGATTAGGGTTAGTGTGTTAGGGCTAGGATTACGGGTAGGGTTAGGTTTAGGGTTAGGTTTAGGTTTAGTTGTAGGGGTAGGTTTAGGGGTAGTGTTAGGGTTATGGTTAGGGTCCTGTTAGGGGTATGGGTAGGGGTACAATTAGGGTTAAGTATAGGATTAGGGTTAGGGTTAGGGTTGGGGTTAGGGATAGGTTTAGGGTTAGGTGTAGGGTTAGGGGTAGTGGTAGGGCTAGGAATAGGGGTAGGGATAGGTTAGGGTTAGGGTTAGGGTAGGGGTAGGGTTAGGGTTAGGATTTTAGGGCTAGGGTTAGGGGTAGGGTTAGGGTTAGGGTTAGGTTAAGTGATAGGGGTAGGGTTACCGGTAGGGTTATGTTTAGGGTTAGGGTCCAGCTTAGGGGGAAGGGGTAGGGATACAGTTAGGGTTAGGTTTAGGATTAGGGTTAGGTTTAGGGTTAGGGTTAGGGGTAGGGTTAGGGTTAGGGTTAGGGTTAGGGTTAGTGGTAGAGTAGGGTTAGGGTTAAGGTTAGGGTTAGAGTTAGGGTTAGGGGTAGGCGTAGGTGTAGGGTTACGGTTTGGGTTTTAGGATTAGGGTTTCGGGTAGGGGTAGGGGTACGGGTAGGTTTAGGGTTACGTTAGGGTTAGGGGTAGAGTTAGGGTTAGGGGTAGGGTTACGGGTAGGGTTTGGGTTAGGGTTAGCGGTAGGGTTAGGGTTATGGTTAGAGTTAGGGTTAGGGGTAGGGTTAGGGTTAGGGTTAGGGTTAGGTGTTGGGTTAGGGATAGGGTTAGGGGTATGGTTAGGGTTAGGGTTACCATTAGGGGTAGGGTTAGGGTGAGGGTTAGGGTCACGGTTAAGGGTAGGGTTAGGATTAGAGTTAGGGTTAGGGTTAGGGTTAGGTGAAGTGTTAGTGTTAGGGGTAGGGTTAGGGGTAGGGTTAGGTTTAGGTTTAGGTTCAGGGTTAGGGTTAGGGTTAAGGTTAGCTTTAGGTGTAGGTTTAGGGTTAGGGTTACGGTTAGAGTTAGGGGTAGAGGTAGGGTTAGGGTTAGGATTTGGGGTAGGGGTAGGGTTAGGGTTAGCGTTAGGTGTAGGGGTAGGGTTAGGGTTAGCGTTAGGGGTAGGGGTAGGGTTAGGGTTTGGGTTAGGGATAGGTATAGGGTTAGGGTTAGGGTTAGCGTTAGGGATATGGTTAGGGTTAGGTTTAGGGTTACGGTTAGGGGTAGGTTTAGGGTTAGGGTTAGGGGTAGGGGTAGGGTTAGGGTTCGGTTTAGGGTTATGGGTATGGTTAGGGTTGGGGTTAGGGGTAGGGTTAGCGGTAGAGTTTGGGTTAGGGTTAGTGGTAGGGTTAGTGTTAGGGTTAGGGTTAGGTGTAGGGTTAGGGTTTGGGATAGTGTTAGGGGTTGGGTTAGGGGTAGAGTTAGGAGTAGTTTTAGGGTTAGGGGTATGGTTAGATTTAAGGTTGGGTTAGGGTTAGCGTTTGGGGTAGTGTTAGGGTGAGGTTTAGGGAAACTGTTAAGCGTAGGGTTAGGGTTAGGGTGAGGGTTAGGGTTAGGGTTAGGGTTAGGGTTCAGGTTAGGGGTAGGGGTAGGGTTAGGTTTTGGGTTAGGGTTAGGGTTATGTTTACGGGTAGGGTTAGGGTTAGGGTTAGTGGTAGGGGTAGGGTTAGGGTTAGGGATAGGGTTAGGGTTAGGGTTACTTGTAGGGGTAGGGTTAGGGGTAAGGTTAGGGTTAGGGGTTAGGGTTAGGGTTAGGGTTAGGTGTAGGGGTAGTGGTAGGGGTAGGGTTAGGCGTAGGGATAGGTTAGGGTTAGGGTTATGGTTGGGGTAGGGTTAGTTCTAGGGTTTTAGGATTAGGGTTAGGGGTAGGGTTAGGGTTAGGGTTAGGTGTAGGTGTAGTTGTAGGGGTAGGGTTAGGCGTAGGGATAGGTTAGGGTTAGGGTTAGGGTTAGGGTTATGGTTGGGGTAGTGTTAGGGCTAGGGTTTTAGGGTTAGGGTTAGGGGTAGGGTTAGTGTTAGGGTTAGGGGTAGGGTAGGGTTACGGTTAGGGTTAGTGGTAGGGTAGGTTAGGGGTAGGGTTAGGGTTAGGGTTAATGTTAGGGTTAGGTTTAGGGTTAGGGTTAGTGGTTGGGTAGGGTTAGGGGTAGGGGTAGGGGTAGGGGTAGGCATAGGCTTATGGTTAGGATTAGGGTTAGGGTTATGTTTAGGGTTACGTTTAGGGGTAGGTTTAGTGTTAGAGTTTGGTTGGTTTAGTGTTAGGGGTAGTGTTAGGGGTAGGGTTAGGGTTAGGATTACAGTTCGGGGTTAGGGGTAGGGGTTGGGGTACCGTTACGGTTAGGGTTAGGATTAGGGTTAGGGTTAGGTTTAGGGTTAAGGTTTGGGTTAGGGTTAGAGTTAGGGTTAGGATTAGTGGTCGGGTTAGGGTTAGGTTTAGGGTTAGGGTTAGGGGTAGGGGTAGGGGTAGGGTTAGTATTAAGGTTAGGGTTAGGGTTAGAGTTAGCGTTTTGGGTAGGGCTAGAGTTAGTGTTAGGGTCACCATTAAGGGTAGGGTTAGGATTAGGGTTAGGGTTAGGGTTAGGGTTAGGGGTAGAGTTAGGGGGAGGGTTAGGTTTAGGGTTAGGGTTTCGTTTATGGGTAAGGTTAGGGTTAGGGTTAATGTTAGGGGTAGGGTTAGGAGTAGGGTTAATGTTAGGCGTAGGGGTAAGGTTAGGGTTAGTGGTTGGGTAGGGTAAGGGTTAGGGGTAGGGCTAGGGGAAGGGTTTAGGTAAGGATTAGGGTTAGGGTATGGTTAGGTTTACGTTTAGGGGTAGGTTTAGGGTTAGGGTTAGGGTTAGGTTTAGTGGTACGGGTTGGGTTAGTGGTGGATTTAGGGTTAGGATTAGGGTTCGGGGTTAGGGGTAGGGGTAGGGGTACAGTTAGGGTTAGGGTTAGGATTAGGGTTAGGGTTAGGTTTAGGGTTAAGGGTAGGGTTAGGGTTAGGGTTAGGGTTAGTGGTAGGGGTAGGGTTAGGGGTAGGGTTAGGGTAGGGTTAGAGTTAGTGTTAGGGGTAGGGTTAGGGCTAGGGTTAGGTTTAGGCTTAGGGTTCATGTTAGGGGTAAGGGTAGGGGTAGAGTTAGGGTTAGGGTTAGGGTTAGAGTTCGGGTTAGGGTAGGGTTAGGGTTAGGGTTTTAGGGTTAGGGTTAGGTTTAGGGGTAGGGGTAGGGGTAGGGTCAGGTTTAGGGTTATGGTTAGGGTTAGGGTTAGGGGTAGGTTTAGGGGTAGGTTTAAGGTTAGGGTTAGGGTTAGCGTTAGGGGTATGGTTAGGGTTAGGGTTAGGGTTAGGGTTATGGATAGGGTTTGCGGTAGGGGTAGGGTTGGGGTTAGGGTTAGGGTTAGGGTTACGGTTACGGGTAGGGTTAGGGTTAGAGTTAGGGTTACGGTTACGGGTAGGGTTAGGGTTAGGGTTAGAGGTAGAGGTAGGGTTAGGTTAGGTTAAGGTTTAGGGTTAGGGTTAGGGTTAGCGTTAAGGGTAGGGTTAGGGGTGGGGTTAGGGTTAGGATTAGGGTTAGGGTTAGGGTTAGGTTTAGGGTAGGGTTAGGGTTAGGGTTAGGGTTACGGTTAGGGGTAGGGTTAGGGTTAAGTTTAGG
>JANJXV010000033.1:1750000-1755000 GCA_024803745.1 Megascapheus bottae
TAATGTTAGGGTTAGTGTTAGGGGTAGGGGTAGGGTTACGGTTAGCGTTAGGGGTAGGTTTAGGGTTAGTGTTAGGGTTAGCGTTATGGGTAGGGTTAGTTTTACGGTTAGGGTTAGGGGTAGGGTTAGGGTTAGGATGAGGTTTATGGTTAGGGTTAGGGTAGGGTTAGGGTTAGGTTTAGGGTTATGGTTACGGTTACGGTTAAGGTTAGCGTTAGGGTTAAGATTAGGGGTAGGGGTAGGGGTAGGGTTAGTGTTAGGGTTAGGATTAGGGTTACGGTAAGGTTAGGGTTAGGGTTAGGGTAGGGTTAGGGTTAGGGTTAGGTTTACGGTTAGGGGTAGGGTTAGGGTAGGTTTAGGGTTAGGCTTAGTGTTAGGGGTAGGGTTTGGGGCAGGTTTAGGGTTAGGGTTAGGGTTCAGGTTAGGGGTAGGGGTAGGGGTACAGTTAGGATTAGGGTTAGGATTAGGGTTGGGTTTAAGGGTAGGGGTAGGGTTAGGGGTATGGTAGGGTTAGGCGTAGAGTTAGGGTTAGGGTTAGGTTTAGGGGTAGGGTTAGGGTTAGTGTTAGAGTTAGGGTTACGGTTAGGGTAATGTTAGGGTTAGGGGTAGGGTTAGGGGTAGGGTTAGGATTAGGGTTAGTGTTCGGGTTAGGGGTAGGGGTAGGGGTACAGTTAGGTTTAGGGTTAGGGTTAGGGTTCAGGTTCGGGTTAGCGGTAGGTTTAGGGTTAGGATTAGGGTTATAGTGAGTCGTAGGGTTAGGGTTAAGGGTTGGGTTAGGGTTAGGGTTAGGTTAGGGGTAGGTGTAGGGCTATGGTTAGGGTTAGGGTTTTAGGGTTAGGGTTAGGGTTAGGGATAGGGTTAGGGATAAGGGTAGGGTTAGTGTTAGGGGTAGGATTAGCGTTAGGTGTATGGTTAGGGTTAGGGGTAGAGTTAGGGTTAGGGATAGAGGTAGGGGTAGGGGTAGGGTGTGGGTTAGGGTTAGCGGTAGGGTTAGGGTTAGGATTAGGGGTAGGGGGAGGTTTAGGGTTATGGTTAGGGTTCAGTGTTGGGTTTGGGTTAGGATTAGCGGTAGGGTTAGGGTTAGGGTTAGGGGTAGGGTTAGGGGTAGGGTTAGGGTTAGGGTTAGGCTTAAGGGTAGGTTTAGGGTTAGGGTTAGGGTTAGGATTACCCTTAGGGGTAGGGTTAGGGTAAGGGTTAGGGTCACGGTAAGGGTGGGGTTAGGATTAGGGTTAGGGTAAGGGGTAGGGTTAGGGTTAGGGGAAGGGTTAGGGTTAGGGGTAGGGTTAGGGTTAGGTACAGGGTGAGGGTTAGGGTTAGGGTTAGCGATAGGGGTAGGTTTAGGTTGAGGGTTAGGGTTAGCTTTAGTGGTAGGGTTAGGGTTAGGGTTACGGTTAGGGGTAGGGGTAGGGTTAGGGTTAGAGTTAGCGTTAGGGGGAGGGTTAGGGTTAGGGTTACGGTTAGGAGTAGGGTTAGGCTTAGGGTCAGGGTTAGGGTTAGGGGTGGAGTTAGGTGTAGGGTTAGGCTTAGTGGTACTGTTAATGTTAGGGTTAGGGTTAGTTTTAGCGTTAGGGTTAGGGTTAGGGGTTAGAGGTTAGGGTTAGGGTTAGGGGTTAGGGTTATGGTTAGGGTTAGGGGTTAGGGTTAGGGGTAGGGGTAGGGTTAGGGTTAGGGTTAGGGTTAGAGTTAGCATTAGGGGTAGGGTTAGGCTTAGGGTTAGGCTCACCGTTAAGGGTAGGGTTAGGATTAGGATTAGGGTTAGGGGTAGGGGTAGGGGTAGGGTTAGGGTAAGGGTTAGGGTTAGGGTTAGGGTTAGCTTTAGGGTTAGGGGTAGGGTTAGGGTTAGGTTTAGGGTTAGGGTTAGGGTTAGCATTAGGGGTAGGGTTAGGGTTAGCATTAGGGGTAGGTATAGGGTTAGGGTTAGGGTTAGCGTTAGGGTTAGGGTTAGGGGTTGGGTTGGGGTTAGGATTAGGATTAGGGTTACGGTTAGGGTTACGGTTAGGGTTAGGGGTAGGGTTAGGGGTAGGGTTAGGGTTAGGGTTAGGATTAGGGGTAGGGCTAGGGTTAGGGTTAGGGTTAGGGTTAGCGTTAGGGGGAGGGTTAGGGTTAGGGTTACAGTTACTGTTAAGGGTAGCGTTAGGGTTAGGGTTAGGGTTAGGGGTTAGTGGTTAGGGTTAGGGTTAGGGGTTAGGGTTATGGTTAGGGTTAGGGGTTAGGGTTAGGGGTAGGGGTAGGGTTAGGGTTAGGGTTAGGGTTAGAGTTAGCATTAGGGGTAGGGGTAGGCTTAGGGTTAGGCTCACCGTTAAGGGTAGTGTTAGGATTAGGATTAGGGTTAGGGGTAGGGGTAGGGGTAGGGTTAGGGTAAGGGTTAGGGTTAGGGTTAGGGTTAGCTTTAGGGTTAGGGGTAGGGTTAGGGTTAGGTTTAGGGTTAGGGTTAGGGTTAGCATTAGGGGTAGGGTTAGGGTTAGCATTAGGGGTAGGTATAGGGTTAGGGTTAGGGTTAGCGTTAGGGGTAGAGTTAGGGTTAGGGTTAGGGGTTGGGTTGGGGTTAGGATTAGGATTAGGGTTACGGTTAGGGTTACGGTTAGGGTTAGGGGTAGGGTTAGGGGTAGGGTTAGGGTTAGGGGTAGGATTAGGGGTAGGGCTAGGGTTAGGGTTAGGGTTAGGGTTAGGGTTAGCGTTAGGGGGAGGGTTAGGGTTAGGGTTACAGTTACTGTTAAGGGTAGCGTTAGGGTTAGGGTTAGGGTTAGTGGTGGGGTAGGGTAGGGTTAGGGATAGGGTTAGTGGTAGGGGTACTGTTAGGGTTTGGGTTACGGTTACTGTTAGGGGTAGTGTTAGGGTTAGGGTTACAGATAGGCGTAGGGTTAGGATTAGGGTTAGGGGTAGGGTTGGGGTAGGGGTAGGATTAGGGTTCGGGTTAGAGTTAGCGTTATGGGTAGGGTTAGGGTTAGGTTTAGCGTCACAGTTAAGGTTAGGGCTAGGGTTACTCTTAGGGTTAGGGTTAGGCTCAGGGTAAGTGGTTGGGTTAGGGGTAGGGTAAGGGTTATGTTTTGGGTTCGGGTTAGGGGTAGGGGTAGGGGTATATTTATGGTTAGGGTTAGGTTCAGGGTTATGGTTAGGGTAGGGTTAGGGTTAGGGTTAGAGTTATAAGAAGGGTTAGGGTTAGGGTTAGGGTCACCGTTAAGGTTAGGTATAGGGTTAGGGTTAGGGTTACGGTTAGGGGTAGGGTTAGGGTTAGGGTTAGGGTTAGTGTTAGGGGGAGGGTTAGGGTTAGGGTTACGGTTAGTGGTAGGGTTAGGCTTAGGGTCAGCGTTAGGGTTGGGGGTGGGGTTAGGCGTAGGCTTAGGCTTAGTGGTACGGTTAATGTTAGGGTTAGGGTTAGGTTTAGCGTTAGGGCTAGGGTTAGGGTTAGGGTTAGGGTTACGGTTAGGGGTAGGGTTAGGGTTAGAGTTAGGGTTACGTTTAGGGGTAGGGTGAGGTTTAAGTTTAGGGGTAGGGTTAGGGTTAGGGTTAGGGTTTTATTTAGCATTAGGGGTAGGGTTAGGCTTAGGGTTAGGGTCACCGTTTAGTGTAGGGTTAGCAGTAGGGTTAGGGTTAGGGGTAGGGGTAGGTTTAGGGTTAGGGTTTGGGGAAGGGGAAGGGTTAGGGTTAGCTTTAGTTTTAGGGGTAGGGTTAGGGTTAGGTTTAGGGTTAGGGTTAGGGTTAGCGTTAGGGGTAGGTTTAGGGTTAGGTTTAGGGTTAGCGTTAGGGGTAGAGTTAGGGTTAGGGTTAGGGTTAGGGGTGGGTTGGGGTTAGGATTAGGGTTAGGGTTAGGGTCAGGGTTAGGGGTATGGTTACGGTTAGGGTTAGGGTTAGGGTTAGGGGTTAGGGGTTAGGGTTAGGGTTAGGGGTTAGGGTTATGGTTAGGGTTAGGAGTTAGGGTTAGGGATAGGGGTAGGGTTAGGGCTATGGTTAGGTTTAGGATTAGGGTTAGATTTAGGGGTATGGTTAGGGTTAAGGTTAGGGTTACGTTTAGGGGTAGGGTTAGGGTTAGGGTTAGGGGTAGGGGTAGGGTTAGGGTTAGGGTTAGGGGGAGGGTTAGGTAGGGTAGGGTAGGATTAGGGACAGGGTTAGAATTATCATTATTGGTAGGGTTAGGGTTAGGTTTATGGTCACCCTTAAGGTTAGGGGTAGGGTTAGGGTTAGGGTTATGCTCATGGTTAGTGGTAGGGGTAGGGTTAGGCGTAGGTTTAGGGTTATGGTTTGTGTTTGGGTTAGGGGTAGGGGTAGGGGTGTAGTTAGGGTTAGGGTTAATTTTAGGGTTAGGTTAGGGGTAGGGTTGGGTTTAGGGTTAGAGTTAGAGTGAGAAGTAGGGTTAGGGTTAGGTTTAGGGTCACTGTTATGGATAGGTTTAGGGTTAGGGGTGGGGGTAGGGGTAGGATTAGGGATAGGTTAGCGTTATGGTTAGGGTTAGGGTTAGGGTTAGGGTCACCGTTAAGGTATTGTTAGGGTTAGGCTTAGGGTTAGGGTTAGTGTTAGAGTTCTGGTTAGGGTAGGGTTAGGGTTAGGGTTAGGGTTAGAGGTAGATGTAGGGTTAGGGTTAGGGTTAGGTTAAGGTTAGAGTTAGAGTTAGGGGTACGGTTAGGGTTACGGTTAGGGTTAGGATTAGGGGTAGGTTTAGGGGTAGGTTTAGGGGTAGGGTTAGGGTTAGGTGTAGGGGTAGGAGTAGGGGTAGGGTTAGGGTTTGGGTTAGGGTTACGGTTAGAGGTAGGATTAGGGTTAGGCTTATGGTTAGGGTTAGTAGTAGGGGTAGGGTTAGGGTTAGGGTTAGGGGTAGATGTAGGGTTAGGCTTAGGGTTAGGTTAGGGTTAGAGTTAATGTTAGGGGTAGGCTTAGGGTTAGTGGTAGGGGTAGGTTTAGGACTATGGTTAGGGTTAGGTTAGGGGTAGGGATAGGATTAGGGTTAGGGTTAGGTTAGGGGTAGGGGTAGTTGTAGGGTTAGGGTTAGGGTTTTATGGTTAGGG
>JANJXV010000033.1:1767500-1770000 GCA_024803745.1 Megascapheus bottae
GGGTTATGGTTAACGGTAGTTTTTGGGTTATGGTTGGGTTTAAGGGTAGGGGTAGGGTTGGGGGTATGGTAGGGTTAGCGTTAGGGTTAGGTGTTGGGTTAGGGGTAGGGTTAGGGGTAGGGTTAGGGTTAGGGTTAGGCTTAATGGTAGGGTTAGGTACAGGGTTAGGGTTAGGGTTAGGGTTAGCGGTAGGGTAGGTTTAGTGTTAGGGTTAGGGTTAGCTTTAGGTGTAGGGTTAGAGTTAGGGTTAGGGGTAGGGTCAGGCTGAAGGTTAGGATTAAGGTTAGGGTTAGGGTTAGGTTAAGGTTAGGGTTAGGGTTAGGGTTAGGGTTAGGGTTCGGGTTCGGGTTAGGGTTAGTGGTTAGGGTTAGGGTTAGGGTTAGTGGTAGAGTTAGGTTTAGGGGTAGGGTTAGGGTTAGGATTAGGGTTAGGTGTAGCGGTAGGGTTAGGGTTAGGGTTTTAGGGTTAGGTGTAGGGTTAGGGTTAGGGTTCAGGTTAGGGTTAGGGTTAGAGTTAGTGGTAGGGTTAGGGTTAGGGGTAGGGTTAGGGTTAGGATTAGGGTTAGGTGTAGCGGTAGGGTTAGGGTTAGGGTTTTAGGGTTAGGGTTAGGGTTGTGGGTATGGTTAGGTTTAGGGTTAGGGTTAGGGTTAGGGTTAGTGGTAGGTTTAGGGTTAGGGTTAGGGTTAGGATTAGGGTTAGGTGTAGCGGTAGAGTTAGGGTTAGTGTTTTAGGGTTAGGGTTAGGGTTAGGGTTAGGGTTAGGTTTCGGGTTACGGTTAGGGTTATGGTTAGTGGTAGGGTTAGGGTTAGGGGTAGGGTTAGGGTTAGGATTAGGGTTAGGTGTAGCGGTAGGGTTAGGGTTAGGGTTTTAGAGTTAGGGTTAGGGTTAGGGATAGGGGTAGGGGTAGTTTTAGGGGTAGGGTTAGGGTTAGGATTAGGGTTAGGGGTAGGTTTAGGGTTAGGGTTAGGGATCGGGTTAGGGGTAGGTGTAGGGGTACAGTTACGGTTAGGGTTAGGGCTAGGGTTAGTGGTACGTGTAGAGTTAGGGGTAGGGTTAGGGTTAGGGTTAGGGTTAGGGTTTTAGGGTTAGGGTTAGGGTTAGGGTTAGGGTTAGGGTAGGGTTAGGGTTAGGGGTAGGGTTAGGGTTACGGTTAGGGGTAGGGTTAAGATTAGGGTTATTGGTAGGGGTAGGGTTAAGGGTAGGGTGAAGGCAAGCTTTAGGGTTAGGGTTAGGTTAGTTGTAGGGTTAGGGGTAGGGGTAGGGGTAGGGTTAGGATTAGGGTTAGGGTTAGGGGTTAGGGTTAATGTTAGGTGTACTGTTAGGGGTAGGGTTAGGAGTGGGGTTTATGTTAGGGGTAGGGTTAGTGTTAGGGTTGGTGGTGGGGTAGGGTTGGGGTAGGGGTAGGTGTAGGGGTAGGGTTAGGGTTTTACTATTAGGGTTAGGTGTTGCGGTAGGGGTAGGGTTAGGCTTAGGTTTAGGGTTAGGATTACGGTTAGGGGTAGGGTTAGGGTTAGGGTTAGGGTTAGCGTTAGGGGTATGGTTAGCATTAGGGTTAGGGTTATTGTTAAGGGTAGGGTTAGGGTTATGGGTGGGTTTAAGGGTAGGGGTAGGGTTAGGGGTATGATAGGGTTAGGCGTAGAGTTAGCGTTAGGGTTAGTGTCAGGGGTAGGGTTAGGGTTAGGTTTAGGGTTAGGTTACAGGTAGAGGTAGGGTTAGGGTTAGATTTAGGGTTACGGTTAGGGGTATGGTTAGGGTTTGGGTTAGGATTTAGGGGTTGGGGTAGGGGTAGGGTTAGGGTTAGGGTTAGTGGTAGGGATAGGGTTAGGGGTAGGGGTAGGGGCACAGTTAGGGTTAGGGTTAGGGTTAGGAGTAGGGTTAGGTTTAAGGTTAAGTTAGTGGTAGGGGTAGGGTTAGGTTTAGGGTTAGGGTTAGGGTTAGCGTTAGGGGTAGGGTTATGGTTAGGGTTAGTGGTAGGGGTAAGGTTATGGGTAGGGTGAGGGTTAGGGTTAGTGTTTGGTTAGGGGTAGGGGTAGGGGTACAGTTAGGGTTAGGGATAGCGTTAGGGTTAGGGTTCAGGTTCGGGTTAGGGGTAGCGTTAGGGTTAGGGTTAGGGTTAGGGTTAGAGTGAGTGGTAGGGATAGGGTTAAGGGTTGGGTTAGGGTTAGGGTTAGGGTTAGGTTAGGGGTAGGGGTAGGGGTATGGTTACGGTTAGGGTTTCAATGTTAGGGTTAGGGTTAGGGATAAGTTTAGGGGTAAGTGTAGGGTTAGGGTTAGGGGTAGGGTTACGGTTAAGGGTAGGG
The DNA here is from genome assembly GCA_024803745.1 of Megascapheus bottae. Classification (NCBI taxonomy): domain Eukaryota; kingdom Metazoa; phylum Chordata; class Mammalia; order Rodentia; family Geomyidae; genus Megascapheus; species Megascapheus bottae. The sequence continues at coordinate 1,769,801 of JANJXV010000033.1, forward strand.
TTAGGGTTAGGGTTAGGGTTAGCGTTAGGGGTATGGTTAGGGTTAGGAATAGAGTTAGGGTTAGGGTTAGAGGTAGGGGTAGGCGTAGGGTGTGGATTAGGGTTAGCAGTAGGGTTAGGGTTAGGGTTAGGGTTAGGGGTAGGGGTAGGGTTAGGGTTAGTGGAAGGGTTAGAGTTAGGGTTAGTGGTAGGGTTAGGGCT
>JANJXV010000033.1:1782500-1785000 GCA_024803745.1 Megascapheus bottae
AGGTAGGGGTAGGCGTAAGGTGTGGATTAGGGTTAGCGGTAGGGTTAGGGTTAGGGGTAGGGTTAGGGGTAGGGATAGGGTTAGGGTTAGTGGAAGGGTTAGGGTTAGGGTTAGGGGTAGGGTTAGGGCTAGGGTTAGGGTTAGGTTAGGGTTAGGGGTAGGGTTAGGGTTAGGGTTAGGGTTAGGGTTAGGATTAGCCTTAGGTGTAGCGGTAGGGTTAGGGTTAGGGTTTTAGGGTTAGGTGTAGGGTTAGGGTTAGGGTTCGGGTTAGTGTTAGGGTTAGGGTTAGTGTTTAGGGTTAGGGTTAGGGTTAGTGGTAGAGTTAGGGTTAGGGGTAGGGTTAGGGTTAGGATTAGGGTTAGGTGTAGCAGTAGGGTTAGGGTTAGGGTTTTAGGGTTAGGTGTAGGGTTAGGGTTAGGTTTCGGGTTAGGGTTAGGATTAGAGTTAGTGGTAGGGTTAGGGTTAGGGGTAGGGTTAGGGTTAGGATTAGGGTTAGGTGTAGCGGTAAGGTTAGGGTTAGGGTTTTAGGGTTAGGGTTAGGGGTAGGGGTAGGGTTAGGTTTAGGGTTAGGGTTAGGGTTAGGGTTAGTGGTAGGGTTAGGGTTAGGGTTAGGGTTAGGGTTAGGATTAGGGTTAGGTGTAGCGGTAGGGTTAGGGTTAGGGTTTTAGGGTTAGGGTTAGGGTTAGGGTTAGGGGTAGGGGTAGGATTAGGGTTAGGGGTAGGGTTAGGGTTAGGATTAGGGTTAGGTGTAGTGGTAGGGTTAGGGTTAGGGTTTTAGGGGTGGGTTAGGGTTAGGGATAGGGGTAGGGGTAGTTTTAGGGGTAGTGTTAGGATTAGGATTAGGGTTAGGGGTAGGTTTATAGTTAGGGTTAGGGTTCGGGTTAGGGGTAGGGGTAGGGGTACAGTTACGGTTAGGGTTAGGGCTAGGAGTAGTGGTAGGGGTAGGGTTAGGGGTAGGGTTAGGGTTAGGGTTAGGGTTTTAGGGTTAGGGTAGGGTTAGGGTTAGGGTTAGGGTTAGGGTTACGGTTAGGGGTAGGGTTAAGGTTAGGGTTATTGGTAGGGGTAGGTTTAGGGGTAGGGTGAAGGCTAGCTTTAGGGTTAGGCTTAGGGTTAGTTGTAGGGGTAGGGGTAGCGGTAGGGTTAGGATTAGGGTTAGGGTTAGGGGTTAGGGTTAAGTTTAGGTGTACTGTTAGGGGTAGGGTTAGGAGTAGGGTTTATATTAGGGGTAGGGTTAGTGTTAGGGTTAGTGGTGGGGTAGGGTTGGGCTAGGGGTAGGGGTAGGGTTAGGGTTAGGGTTTTACTGTTAGGGTTATGTGTTGGGGTAGGGGTAGGGTTAGGCTTAGGTTTAGGTTTAGGATTACGGTTAGGGGTAGGGTTAGGGTTAGGGTTAGGGTTAGCGTTAGGGGTATGGTTAGGGTTATGGTTATTCTTAAGGGTAGGGTTAGGATTATGGGTGGGTTTAAGGGTAGGTGTAGGGTTAGGGGTATGATAGGGTTAGGCGTAGAGTTAGGGTTAGGGTTAGTGTCAGGGGTACGGTTAGGGTTAGGTTTAGGGTTAGGGTTACGGGTAGAGGTAGGGTTAGGGTTAGATTTAGGGTTACGGTTAGGGGTATGGTTAGGGTTTGGGTTTGGGTTTAGGGGTTGGGGTAGAGGTAGGGTTAGGGTTAGGGTTAGTGGTAGGGATAGGGTTAGGGGTAGGGGTAGGGGTACAGTTAGGGTTAGGGTTAAGGTTAGGGTTAGGAGTAGGGTTAGGTTTAAGGTTAAGTTAGTGGTAGGGGTAGGGTTAGGTTTAGGGTTAGGGGTAGGGTTAGCGTTAGGGGTAGTGTTATGGTTAGGGTTAGTGGTAGGGTAAGTTTATGGGTAGGGTGAGGGTTAGGGTTAGTGTTCGTGTTAGGGGTAGGGATAGGGGTACAGTTAGGGTTAGGGATAGGGTTAGGGTTAGGGTTCAGGTTCGGGTTCGGGTTAGGGGTAGCGTTAGGGTTAGGGTTAGGGTTAGAGTGAGTGGTAGGGATAGGGTTAAGGGTTGGGTTAGGGTTAGGGTTAGGGTTAGGTTAGGGGTAGGGGTAGGGGTATGGTTACGGTTACGGTGTCAGGGTTAGGGTTAGGGTGTCAGGGTTAGGGTTAGGGTTAGGGATAAGGTTAGGGGTAAATGTAGGGTTAGGGTTAGGGGTAGGGTTACGGTTAAGGGTAGGGTTAGGGTTAGGGTTAGGGTTAGCGTTAGGGGTATGGTTAGGGTTAGGAATAGAGTTAGGGTTAGGGTTAGAGGTAGGGGTAGGCGTAGGGTGTGGATTAGGGTTAGCGGTAGGGTTAGGGTTAGGGATAGGGTTAGGGGTAGGGGTAGGGTTAGGGTTAGTGGAAGGGTTAGGGTTAGGGTTAGGGGTAGGGTTAGGGCTAGGGTTAGGGTTAGGTTAGGGTTAGGGGTAGGGTTAGGGTTAGGGTTAGGGTTAGGTTAGGGGTAGGGGTAGGGGTAGGGGTAGGGTTAGGATTAGGGTTTTAGGGTT
>JANJXV010000033.1:1795000-1800000 GCA_024803745.1 Megascapheus bottae
TTAGGCTTAGGTTTAGGGTTAGGGTTACGGTTAGGGGTAGGGTTAGCGTTAGGGTTATCGTTAGGGGTATGGTTAGGGTTAGGGTTAGGGTTATGGTTAAGGGTAGGTTTAGGGTTATGTTTGGGTTTAATGGTAGGGGTAGGGTTAGGGGTATGGTAGGGTTAGCGTTAGGGTTAGATGTTGGGTTAGGGGTAGGGTTAGGGGTAGGGTTAGGGTTAGGGTTAGGCTTAATGGTAGGGTTACGTACAGAGTTAGGGTTAGGGTTAGCGGTAGGGGTAGTTTTAGGGTTAGGGTTAGGGTTAGCTTTAGGGGTAGGGTTAGAGTTAGGGTTAGGGGTAGGGTCAGGCTGAGGGTTAGGATTAAGGTTAGGGTTAGGAGTAGGCTAAAGTTAGGGTTAGGGTTAGGGTTAGGGTCACGGTTAGGCGTAGGGTTAGGTTTAGGGTTAGGGTTAGCATTAGGAGGAGGGTTAGGGTTAGGGTTAGGGTTACAGTTAGGGGTAGGGTTAGGCTTAGGGTTAGGGTTAGGGTTAGTGTGATGGGTAGGGGTAGGGTTAGGGTTAGGGTTAGGGTGAGGGTTAGTGGTAGGGGTAGGCTTAGGGATAGGGTTAGGGTTAGGTTTAGGGTTAGGGTTAGGGGTAGGGTTATGGTGAGGGTTAGGGGTAGGGTTAGGGTTAGGATTAGTGTTAGGGTTAGGGTTAGGGGTAGGGTTAGGGCTAGGGTGAGGGTTAGGTTAGGGTTAGGGGTAGGGTTAGGGTTAGGGTTAGGTTAGGGGTAGGGATAGGTGTAGGTGTAGGGTTAGGGTTAGGGTTTTAGGGTTAGGGTTAGGGTTAGGGTTAGCGTTAGGGGTATGGTTAGGGTTAGGGTTAGGGTTATGATTAAGGGTAGGGTTAGGGTTATGGTTGGGTTTAAGGGTAGAGGTAGGGTTAGGGGTATGGTAGAGTTAGCCGTAGAGTTAGGATTAGGGTTAGGGTCAGGGGTAGGGTTAGGGTTAGGGGTAGGTTTACGGTTAGATGTAGGGTTAGGGTTAGATTTAGGGTTACGGTTAGGGATATGGTTAGGGTTAGGGTTAGGGTTAGGGGTAGGGGTAGGTGTAGGGTTAGGGGTAGGGGTAGGGGTAGGGGTAGGGGTAGGGGTACAGTTAGGGTTAGGGTTAGGGTTAGGAGTAGGGTTAGGGTTAGGGTTAAGGTTAAGGTTAGTGGTAGGGGTAGGGTTAGGTATAGGGTTAGGGTTAGGGTTAGGGTTAATGATTGGGGTAGGGGTAGGTGTAGGGCTATAGTTAGGGTTAGGGGTAGGTGTAGGTTTAGGGTTAGGGTTAGGATTAGGGTTATGGTTAGGTTTAGGGTTAGGGGTAGGGTTAGCGTTAGGGGTAGGGTTATGGTTAGGGTTAGTGGTAGGGGTAAGGTTAGATGTAGGGTGAGGGTTAGGGATAGTGTTCGGGTTAGGGGTAGCAGTAGGGGTACAGATAGGGTTAGGGTTAGGGTTAGGGTTAGGGTTAGCGTTAGGGGTAGGTTTAGGGTTAGGGTTAGGGTTAGCTTTAGGGGTAGGGTTAGGGTTAGGGTTAGGGGTAGGGGTAGGGTCAGCGTTAGGGTTAGGATTAGGTTTAGGGTTAGGTTTATGGTAGGGTTCGGGTTAGGGTTAGGGTTACAGTTAGGCGTAGGGTTAGGTTTAGGGTTAGGGTTAGCATTAGGGGGAGGGTTCGGATTAGGGTTAGGGTCAGGGGTAGGGTTAGGGTTAGGGTTAGGGTTATGGTTACGGTTAGATTTAGGGTTAGTGTTAGATTTAGGGTTACGGTTAGGGGTATGGTTATGGTTAGGGTTAGGGTCAGGGGTAAGGGTAGGCGTAGGGTTAGGGTTAGGGTTAGTGGTAGGGGTAGGGTTAGGTGTAGGGGTAGGTGTAGGGGTACAGTTAGGGTTAGGGTTAGGGTTAGGAGTAGGGTTAGGCTTAATGTTAAGGTTAGTGGTAGGGGTAGGGGTAGGGATAGGGTTAGGGTTAGGGTTAGGGGTAGGGGTAGGGGTAGGGTTAGGGTTAGGGTTAGGGTTAGGGGTAGGTGTAGGGGTAGGGTTAGGATTAGGGTTTAGGTTAGGGTTAGGGTAGGGTTAGGGTAAGGGTTAGGGTTACGGTTAGGGGTAGGGTTAGGGTTAGGTTTAGGGTTAGGGTTAGTTGTCGGGCTAGGGTTAGGGGTAGGTTTAGGTTTAGGGTTAGGGTTAGGGTTAGGGTTCGGGTTAGGGGTAGGGGTAGGGTTACAGTTAGGGTTTGGCTTAGGATTAGGGTTAGGGTTAGGGTTAGGGGTAGGGTTAGGGTTAGGTTTAGGTTTAGAGTTAGGGTTAGTGGTAGGGGTAGGTTAGGGGTAGGGTTAAGTTTAGGGTTAGGGTTAGTGGTAGGGGCAGGGTTAGGTTTAGGGTTTTAGGGTTAGGGTTAGGGTTAGGGTTAGGGTTAGGGTGAGGTTTAGTAGTAGGGGTAGGGTTAGGGGTAGGTTTAATTTTAGGGTTATGGTTAGTGTTAGGGGTAGGGTTAGCGTTAGGGTTAGGGTTAGGGGTAGGGTGGGGGTTACGGTTAGGTGTAGGTTTAGAGTTAGGGTTAGGGTTAGGCTTAGGGTTAATGGTAGGGGTAGGTTTAGGCGTAGGGTTAGGGCTAGGGTTAGGGTTAGGTTAGGGGTAGGAGTAGGGTTAGGGTTAGGGTTAGGGTTAGGTTGGGAGTAGGGGTAGGGGTATGGTTAGGGTTAGGGTTTTAGGGTTAGGATTAGGGGTAGGGGTAGGGTTAGTCTTAGGTTTAGGGTTAGGGTTACGGTCAGGTGTAGGGTTAGGGTTAGGGTTAGGGGTAGGGTTATGGCTAGCGTTAGGGTTAGGGTGAGGTTTAGTGGTAGGGCTATGGTTAGGGGTAGGGTTAGGGTTAGGGTTTGGGTTAGGGTTAGGGGTAGGGTTACTGTTAGGGTTAGGGTAGGGTTAGGGTTCGGCTTAGGGTTAGTGGTAGGGGTAGGGTTAGGGGTAGGGTTAGGTTTAGGGTTAGGGTTAGGTTCGGGGTAGGGGTAGGGTTATGGTTAGGGTTAGGTTTAGGATTAGGGTTAGGTTTAGGTTAGGGGTAGGGTTAAGGGTAGGGGTAGGGGTAGGGTTTTAGGGTTAGGCTTAGGGGTAGGGGTAGGGGAGGCTTAGGCTTACGTTTAGGTTTAGAGTTACGGTTTGGGTTAGGGTTAGGGTTAGGGTTCGGGTTAGGGTTAGGGGTATGGTTAGCGTTAGGGTTAGGGGTAGGGGTAGGGGCAGGGTTAGGGTTAGGGTTAGTGGTAGGCATAGGTTTAGGGGTAGGGTTAGGTTAGGGTTAGGGTTCGGGTTAGGGGTAGGGGTATGGGTACAGTTAGGATTAGGGTTAGGGTTAGGGTTAGGGCTACAGTTAGTGGTAGTTGTAGGGGTAGGGTTAGGGTTAGGGTTGGGGTTAGCGTTATGGTTGGGTTAGGGATTGGGGTAGGGATAGGGGTAGGGCTAGAGTTAGGGTTAGTGTTAGGGGTAGGGTTAGGGTTAGGGTTAGGGTTAGGGTTAGGGTTAGGGGTAGAGGTAGGGTTAGGGGTAGGGGTACAGTTAGGGTTAGGGTTAGGGTTAGGGTTAGAGTTAGCGTTAGGGGTAGTGTTAGGGTTAGGGTTAGGGTCACCGTTAAGGTTAGGGTTAGGATTAGGGTTAGGGTTAGGGTTAGGGTTACGGTTAGCGTTAGGGGTAGGTTTAGGGTTAGGGTTAGGGTTAGTGTAGGGTTAGGTTTAGGTTTAGGGTTATGGTTAAGGTTACGGTTAAGGTTAGGGTTAGGGATAAGATTAGGGGTAGGGGTAGGGGTAGGGTTAGTGTTAGGGTTAGGATTAGGGTTAGGGTAAAGTAAGGGTTAGGGTTAGGGTTAGGGTTAGGGTTAGGTTTAGGGGTAGGGGTAGGGTTAGGGTTAGTGTTAGGATTAGATTTAGCATTAGGTGTAGGGTTAGGCTTAGGGTTAGGGTCAGCGTTTAGGGTAGGGTTAGTATTAGGGTTAGGGTTAGGGGTAGGGGTAGGTTTAGGGTTAGGGTTAGGGGAAGGGTTAGGGTTAGGGTTAGCTTTAGGTTTAGGGGTAGGTTTAGGGTTAGGTTTAGGGTTAGGGTTAGGGTTAGGGTTACGGTTACGGTTAGGGGTAGGGTTAGGGTTAGGGTTATGGTTAGCGTTAGGGGGAGGGTTAGGGTTAGGGTTAGGGTTACGGTTAGGGGTAGGGTTAGGCTTAGTGGTATGGTTAATGTTAGGGTTAGGGTTAGGTTTAGCGTTAGGGCTAGGGTTAGGGTTAGGGTTACGGTTAGGGGTAGGGTTAGGGTTAGAGTTAGGGTTACGGTTAGGGGTAAGGTTAGGGTTAGGTTTAGGTTTAGGGGTAGGGGTAGGGTTAGGGTTAGGTTTAGGATTAGATTTAGCATTAGGGGTAGGGTTAGGCTTAGGGTTAGGGTCAGCGTTTAGGGTAGGGTTAGGATTAGGGTTAGGGTTAGGGGTAGGGGTAGGTTTAGGGTTAGGGTTAGGGGAAGGGTTAGGGTTAGGGTTAGCTTTAGGTTTAGGGGTAGGTTTAGGGTCAGGTTTAGGGCTAAGGTTAGGGTTAGCGTTAGGGGTAGGTTTAGGGGTAGGTTTAGGGTTAGCGTTAGCGGTAGAGTTAGGGTTAGCGTTAGGGTTAGGGGTGGGGTTTGGGTTAGGATTAGGGTTAGGGTTAGAGTTAGGGTCGGCTTAGGGTTACGGTTAGGGTTACGGTTACGGTTAGGGGTAGGGTAAGGGTTAGGGTTAGGGTTAGGGATAGGATTAGGGGTAGGGTTAGGGTTAGGGGTAGGGGTAGGGGTAGGGTTAAGTTTAGGATTAGGTTTAGGGTTAGCATTAGGGGGAGTGTTAGGGTTAGGGTTAGGGTTACTGTTAGGGGTATCGTTAGGTTTAGGGTTAGGGTTAGTGGTAGTGTTAGGAGTAGGATTAATGTTAGGGGTAGGGTTAGGGTTAGGGGTAGGGGTAGGGGTAGGGGTAGGGTTAAGGT
>JANJXV010000033.1:1805000-1825000 GCA_024803745.1 Megascapheus bottae
AGGGTTAGGGTTAGGACTAGGTTTAGGGTTAGGGGTAGGGGTAGAGTTAGGCATAGGTTTCGGGTTAGGGTTACGGTTAGGGATAGGGTTAGGGTTAGGGTTAGGGTTTGGGTTAGGGTTAGGATTAGGGTTAGGAGTAGGGTTAGGGCTAGCGTTAGGGTTAGGGTGAGGGTTAGTGGTAGGGGTAGGGTTAGGGGTAGGGTTAGGGTTAGGGTTAGGGGTAGGGTTAGGGGTAGGGTTAGTGTTAGGGTTAGGGTAGGGTTAGGGTTATGGTTAGGGGTAGGGGTAGGTTTAGGTTTAGGGTTAGGCTTAGGGTTAGTGTTAGGGGTAGAGTTAGGGGTAGGGTTAGGGTTAGGTTTAGGGTTAGGTGAGGGGTAGGGGTAGGGGTAGGGTTAGGGTTAGGGTTTTAGGGTTAGGGTTAGGGTTAGGGGTAGGGGTATGTTTAGGCTTAGGTTTAGGGTTAGGGTTACGGTTAGGGGTAGGGTTAGGGTTAGATTTAGGGTTACGGTTAGGGGTATGGGTAGGGTTTGGGTTTGGGTTTAGGGGTTGGGGTAGGGGTAGGGTTAGGGTTAGGGTTAGTGGTAGGGATAGGGTTAGGGGTAGGGGTAGGGGTACAGTTAGGGTTAGGGTTAAGGTTAGGGTTAGGAGTAGGGTTAGGTTTAAGGTTAAGTTAGTGGTAGGGGTAGGGTTAGGTTTAGGGTTAGGGGTAGGGTAAGTTTATGGGAAGGGTGAAGGTTAGGGTTAGTGTTCGTGTTAGGTGTAGGGATAGGGGTACATTTAGGGTTAGGGATAGGGTTAGGGTTAGGGTTCAGGTTCGGGTTAGGGGTAGCGTTAGGGTTAGGGTTAGGGTTAGAGTGAGTGGTAGGGATAGGGTTAAGGGTTGGGTTAGGGTTAGGGTTAGGGTTAGGTTAGGGGTAGGAGTAGGGGTATAGTTACGGTTCGGGTTTCAGGGTTAGGGTTAGAGTTAGGGATAAGGTTAGGGGTAAGTGTAGGTTTAGGGGTAGGGGTAGGGTTACGGTTAAGGGTAGGGTTAGGGTTAGGGTTAGGGTTAGCATTAGGTGTATGGTTAGGGTTAGGAATAGAGTTAGGGTTAGGGTTAGAGGTAGGGGTAGGCGTAGGGTGTGGATTCGGGTTAGCGGTAGGGTTAGGGTTAGGGGTAGGGTTAGGGGTAGGGGTAGGGTTAGGGTTAGTGGAAGGGTTAGGGTTAGGGTTAGGGGTAGGGTTAGGGCTAGGGTTAGGGTTAGGGGTAGGGGTAGGGTTAGGGTTAGGGTTAGGGTTAGGGTTAGGATTAGCCTTAGGTGTAGTGGTAGGGTTAGGGTTAGGGTTTTAGGGTTAGGTGTAGGGTTAGGGTTAGTGTACGGGTTAGTGTTAGGGTTAGGGTTAGTGGTTAGGGTTAGGGTTAGGGTTAGTGGTAGAGTTAGGGTTAGGGGTAGGGTTAGGGTTAGGATTAGGGTTAGGTGTAACAGTAGGGTTAGGGTTAGGGTTTTAGGGTTAGGTGTAGGGTTAGGGTTAGGGTCCGGGTTAGGGTTAGGGTTAGAGTTAGTGGTAGGGTTAGGGTTAGGGGTAGGGTTAGGGTTAGGATTAGGGTTAGGTGTAGCGGTAGGGTTAGGGTTAGGGTTTTAGGGTTAGGGTTAGAGTTAGGGGTAGGGTTAGGTTTAGGGTTAGGGTTAGGGTTAGGGTTAGTGGTAGGGTTAGGGTTAGGGGTAGGGTTAGGGTTAGGATTAGGGTTAGGTGTAGCGGTAGGGTTAGGGTTAGGGTTTTAGGGTTAGGGTTAGGGTTAGGGTTAGGGGTAGGGTTAGGGTTAGGGGTAGGGTTAGGGTTAGGATTAGGGTTAGGTGTAGTGGTAGGGTTAGGGTTAGGGTTTTAGGGTTAGGGTTAGGGTTAGGGATAGGGGTAGGGGTAGTTTTAGGGGTAGTGTTAGGATTAGGATTAGGGTTAGGGGTAGGTTTATGATTAGGGTTAGGGTTCGGGTTAGGGGTAGGGGTAGGGGTACAGTTACGGTTAGGGTTAGGGCTAGGAGTAGTGGTAGGTGTAGGGTTAGGGGTAGGGTTAGGGTTAGGGTTAGTGTTTTAGGGTTAGGGTAGTGTTAGGGTTAGGGTTAGGGTTACGGTTACGGTTAGGGGTAGGGTTAAGGTTAGGGTTATTGGTAGGGGTAGGGTTAGGGGTAGGGTGAAGGCTAGCTTTAGGGTTAGGCTTAGGGTTAGTTGTAGGGTTAGGGGTAGGGGTAGGGGTAGGGGTAGGGTTAGGATTAGGGTTAAGGTTAGGGGTTAGGGTTAAGTTTAGGTGTACTGTTAGGGGTAGGGTTAGGAGTAGGTTTTATGTTAGGGGTAGGGTTAGTGTTAGGGTTAGTGGTGGGGTAGGGTTGGGCTAGGGGTAGGGGTAGGGTTAGGGTTAGGGTTTTACTGTTAGGGTTAGGTGTTGGGGTAGGGGTAGGGTTAGGCTTAGCTTTAGGGTTAGGATTACGGTTAGGGGTAGGGTTAGGGTTAGGGTTAGGGTTAGCGTTAGGGGTATGGTTAGGGTTAGGGTTAGGGTTATTGTTAAGGGTAGGGTTAGGGTTATGGGTGGGTTTAAGGGTAGGTGTAGGGTTAGGGGTATGGTAGGGTTAGGCGTAGAGCTAGGGTTAGGGTTAGTGTTAGGGGTAGGGTTAGGGTTAGGTTTAGGGTTAGGGTTACGGGTAGAGGTAGGGTTAGGGTTAGATTTAGGGTTACGGTTAGGGGTATGGTTAGGGTTTGGGTTTGGGTTTAGGGGTTGGGGTAGGGGTAGGGTTAGGGTTAGGGTTAGTGGTAGGGATAGGGTTAGGGGTAGGGGTAGGGGTACAGTTAGGGTTAGGGTTAAGGTTAGGGTTAGGAGTAGGGTTAGGTTTAAGGTTAAGTTAGTGGTAGGGGTAGGGTTAGGTTTAGGGTTAGGGGTAGGGTTAGCGTTAGGGGTAGGGTTATGGTTAGGGTTAGTGGTAGGGTAAGTTTATGGGTAGGGTGACGGTTAGGGTTAGTGTTCGTGTTAGGGGTAGGGATAGGGGTACAGTTAGTTTTAGGGATAGGGTTAGGGTTAGGGTTCAGTTTAGGGTTAGGGGTAGCGTTAGGGTTAGGGTTAGGGTTAGAGTGAGTGGTAGGGATAGGGTTAAGGGTTGGGTTAGGGTTAGGGTTAGGGTTAGGTTAGGGGTAGGGGTAGGGGTATGGTTACGGTTAGGGTTTCAGGGTTAGGGTTAGGGTTAGGGATAAGATTAGGGGTAAATGTAGGGTTAGGGTTAGGGGTAGGGTTACGGTTAAGGGTAGGGTTAGGGTTAGGGTTAGGGTTAGCGTTAGGGGTATGGTTAGGGTTAGGAATAGAGTTAGGGTTAGGGTTAGAGGTAGGGGTAGGCGTAGGGTGTGGATTCGGGTTAGCGGTAGGGTTAGGGTTAGGGGTAGGGTTAGGGGTAGGGGTAGGGTTAGGGTTAGTGGAAGGGTTAGGGTTAGGGTTAGGGGTAGGGTTAGGGCTAGGGTTAGGGTTAGGGGTAGGGGTAGGGTTAGGGTTAGGGTTAGGGTTAGGATTAGCCTTAGGTGTAGCGGTAGGGTTAGGGTTAGGGTTTTAGGGTTAGGTGTAGGGTTAGGGTTAGTGTACGGGTTAGTGTTAGGGTTAGGGTTAGTGGTTAGGGTTAGGGTTAGGGTTAGTGGTAGAGTTAGGGTTAGGGGTAGGGTTAGGGTTAGGATTAGGGTTAGGTGTAACAGTAGGGTTAGGGTTAGGGTTTTAGGGTTAGGTGTAGGGTTAGGGTTAGGGTCCGGGTTAGGGTTAGGGTTAGAGTTAGTGGTAGGGTTAGGGTTAGGGGTAGGGTTAGGGTTAGGATTAGGGTTAGGTGTAGCGGTAGGGTTAGGGTTAGGGTTTTAGGGTTAGGGTTAGAGTTAGGGGTAGGGTTAGGTTTAGGGTTAGGGTTAGGGTTAGGGTTAGTGGTAGGGTTAGGGTTAGGGGTAGGGTTAGGGTTAGGATTAGGGTTAGGTGTAGCGGTAGGGTTAGGGTTAGGGTTTTAGGGTTAGGGTTAGGGTTAGGGTTAGGGGTAGGGTTAGGGTTAGGGGTAGGGTTAGGGTTAGGATTAGGGTTAGGTGTAGTGGTAGGGTTAGGGTTAGGGTTTTAGGGTTAGGGTTAGGGTTAGGGATAGGGGTAGGGGTAGTTTTAGGGGTAGTGTTAGGATTAGGATTAGGGTTAGGGGTAGGTTTATGATTAGGGTTAGGGTTCGGGTTAGGGGTAGGGGTAGGGGTACAGTTACGGTTAGGGTTAGGGCTAGGAGTAGTGGTAGGTGTAGGGTTAGGGGTAGGGTTAGGGTTAGGGTTAGTGTTTTAGGGTTAGGGTAGTGTTAGGGTTAGGGTTAGGGTTACGGTTACGGTTAGGGGTAGGGTTAAGGTTAGGGTTATTGGTAGGGGTAGGGTTAGGGGTAGGGTGAAGGCTAGCTTTAGGGTTAGGCTTAGGGTTAGTTGTAGGGTTAGGGGTAGGGGTAGGGGTAGGGTTAGGATTAGGGTTAAGGTTAGGGGTTAGGGTTAAGTTTAGGTGTACTGTTAGGGGTAGGGTTAGGAGTAGGTTTTATGTTAGGGGTAGGGTTAGTGTTAGGGTTAGTGGTGGGGTAGGGTTGGGCTAGGGGTAGGGGTAGGGTTAGGGTTAGGGTTTTACTGTTAGGGTTAGGTGTTGGGGTAGGGGTAGGGTTAGGCTTAGCTTTAGGGTTAGGATTACGGTTAGGGGTAGGGTTAGGGTTAGGGTTAGGGTTAGCGTTAGGGGTATGGTTAGGGTTAGGGTTAGGGTTATTGTTAAGGGTAGGGTTAGGGTTATGGGTGGGTTTAAGGGTAGGTGTAGGGTTAGGGGTATGGTAGGGTTAGGCGTAGAGCTAGGGTTAGGGTTAGTGTTAGGGGTAGGGTTAGGGTTAGGTTTAGGGTTAGGGTTACGGGTAGAGGTAGGGTTAGGGTTAGATTTAGGGTTACGGTTAGGGGTATGGTTAGGGTTTGGGTTTGGGTTTAGGGGTTGGGGTAGGGGTAGGGTTAGGGTTAGGGTTAGTGGTAGGGATAGGGTTAGGGGTAGGGGTAGGGGTACAGTTAGGGTTAGGGTTAAGGTTAGGGTTAGGAGTAGGGTTAGGTTTAAGGTTAAGTTAGTGGTAGGGGTAGGGTTAGGTTTAGGGTTAGGGGTAGGGTTAGCGTTAGGGGTAGGGTTATGGTTAGGGTTAGTGGTAGGGTAAGTTTATGGGTAGGGTGACGGTTAGGGTTAGTGTTCGTGTTAGGGGTAGGGATAGGGGTACAGTTAGTTTTAGGGATAGGGTTAGGGTTAGGGTTCAGGTTAGGGTTAGGGGTAGCGTTAGGGTTAGGGTTAGGGTTAGAGTGAGTGGTAGGGATAGGGTTAATGGTTGGGTTAGGGTTAGGGTTAGGGTTAGGTTAGGGGTAGGGGTAGGGGTATGGTTACGGTTAGGGTTTCAGGGTTAGGGTTAGGGTTAGGGATAAGATTAGGGGTAAATGTAGGGTTAGGGTTAGGGGTAGGGTTACGGTTAAGGGTAGGGTTAGGGTTAGGGTTAGGGTTAGCGTTAGGGGTATGGTTAGGGTTAGGAATAGAGTTAGGGTTAGGGTTAGAGGTAGGGGTAGGCGTAGGGTGTGGATTCGGGTTAGCGGTAGGGTTAGGGTTAGGGGTAGGGTTAGGGGTAGGGGTAGGGTTAGGGTTAGTGGAAGGGTTAGGGTTAGGGTTAGGGGTAGGGTTAGGGCTAGGGTTAGGGTTAGGGGTAGGGGTAGGGTTAGGGTTAGGGTTAGGGTTAGGATTAGCCTTAGGTGTAGCGGTAGGGTTAGGGTTAGGGTTTTAGGGTTACGTGTAGGGTTAGGGTTAGTGTACGGGTTAGTGTTAGGGTTAGGGTTAGTGGTTAGGGTTAGGGTTAGGGTTAGTGGTAGAGTTAGGGTTAGGGGTAGGGTTAGGGTTAGGATTAGGGTTAGGTGTAACAGTAGGGTTAGGGTTAGGGTTTTAGGGTTAGGTGTAGGGTTAGGGTTAGGGTCCGGGTTAGGGTTAGGGTTAGAGTTAGTGGTAGGGTTAGGGTTAGGGGTAGGGTTAGGGTTAGGATTAGGGTTAGGTGTAGCGGTAGGGTTAGGGTTAGGGTTTTAGGGTTAGGGTTAGAGTTAGGGGTAGGGTTAGGTTTAGGGTTAGGGTTAGGGTTAGGGTTAGTGGTAGGGTTAGGGTTAGGGGTAGGGTTAGGGTTAGGATTAGGGTTAGGTGTAGCGGTAGGGTTAGGGTTAGGGTTTTAGGGTTAGGGTTAGGGTTAGGGTTAGGGGTAGGGTTAGGGTTAGGGGTAGGGTTAGGGTTAGGATTAGGGTTAGGTGTAGTGGTAGGGTTAGGGTTAGGGTTTTAGGGTTAGGGTTAGGGTTAGGGATAGGGGTAGGGGTAGTTTTAGGGGTAGTGTTAGGATTAGGATTAGGGTTAGGGGTAGGTTTATGATTAGGGTTAGGGTTCGGGTTAGGGGTAGGGGTAGGGGTACAGTTACGGTTAGGGTTAGGGCTAGGAGTAGTGGTAGGTGTAGGGTTAGGGGTAGGGTTAGGGTTAGGGTTAGTGTTTTAGGGTTAGGGTAGTGTTAGGGTTAGGGTTAGGGTTACGGTTACGGTTAGGGGTAGGGTTAAGGTTAGGGTTATTGGTAGGGGTAGGGTTAGGGGTAGGGTGAAGGCTAGCTTTAGGGTTAGGCTTAGGGTTAGTTGTAGGGTTAGGGGTAGGGGTAGGGGTAGGGTTAGGATTAGGGTTAAGGTTAGGGGTTAGGGTTAAGTTTAGGTGTACTGTTAGGGGTAGGGTTAGGAGTAGGTTTTATGTTAGGGGTAGGGTTAGTGTTAGGGTTAGTGGTGGGGTAGGGTTGGGCTAGGGGTAGGGGTAGGGTTAGGGTTAGGGTTTTACTGTTAGGGTTAGGTGTTGGGGTAGGGGTAGGGTTAGGCTTAGCTTTAGGGTTAGGATTACGGTTAGGGGTAGGGTTAGGGTTAGGGTTAGGGTTAGCGTTAGGGGTATGGTTAGGGTTAGGGTTAGGGTTATTGTTAAGGGTAGGGTTAGGGTTATGGGTGGGTTTAAGGGTAGGTGTAGGGTTAGGGGTATGGTAGGGTTAGGCGTAGAGCTAGGGTTAGGGTTAGTGTTAGGGGTAGGGTTAGGGTTAGGTTTAGGGTTAGGGTTACGGGTAGAGGTAGGGTTAGGGTTAGATTTAGGGTTACGGTTAGGGGTATGGTTAGGGTTTGGGTTTGGGTTTAGGGGTTGGGGTAGGGGTAGGGTTAGGGTTAGGGTTAGTGGTAGGGATAGGGTTAGGGGTAGGGGTAGGGGTACAGTTAGGGTTAGGGTTAAGGTTAGGGTTAGGAGTAGGGTTAGGTTTAAGGTTAAGTTAGTGGTAGGGGTAGGGTTAGGTTTAGGGTTAGGGGTAGGGTTAGCGTTAGGGGTAGGGTTATGGTTAGGGTTAGTGGTAGGGTAAGTTTATGGGTAGGGTGACGGTTAGGGTTAGTGTTCGTGTTAGGGGTAGGGATAGGGGTACAGTTAGTTTTAGGGATAGGGTTAGGGTTAGGGTTCAGGTTAGGGTTAGGGGTAGCGTTAGGGTTAGGGTTAGGGTTAGAGTGAGTGGTAGGGATAGGGTTAAGGGTTGGGTTAGGGTTAGGGTTAGGGTTAGGTTAGGGGTAGGGGTAGGGGTATGGTTACGGTTAGGGTTTCAGGGTTAGGGTTAGGGTTAGGGATAAGATTAGGGGTAAATGTAGGGTTAGGGTTAGGGGTAGGGTTACGGTTAAGGGTAGGGTTAGGGTTAGGGTTAGGGTTAGCGTTAGGGGTATGGTTAGGGTTAGGAATAGAGTTAGGGTTAGGGTTAGAGGTAGGGGTAGGCGTAGGGTGTGGATTAGGGTTAGCGGTAGGGTTAGGGTTAGGGATAGGGTTAGGGGTAGGGGTAGGGTTAGGGTTAGTGGAAGGGTTAGGGTTAGGGTTAGGGGTAGGGTTAGGGCTAGGGTTAGGGTTAGGTTAGGGTTAGGGGTAGGGTTAGGGTTAGGGTTAGGGTTAGGTTAGGGGTAGGGATAGCGGTGGGGGTAGGGTTAGAGTTAGGGTTTTAGGGTTAGGGTTAGGGTTAGGGGTAGGGGTAGGTTTAGGCTTAGGTTTAGGGTTAGGGTTACGGTTAGGGGTAGGGTTAGTGTTATGTTTAGGGTTAGTGTTAGTGGTAGGGTTAGGGTTACAGTTAGGTTTAGGGTTAGGATTAGGGTTAGGGTTAGGGTTAGGGGTAGGGTTAGGGTAGGGCTAGGGTTAGGGTTAGTGGTTGGGGTAGGGTTAGGGTTAGGGTTTGGGTTATGGTTAGGGTTAGGGCTAGGGTTAGGGCTAGCGTTAGTGTTAGGGTAAGGGTTAGTGTTAGGGGAAGGTTTAGGGGTAGGTGTAGGGTTAGGTTTAGGGTTAGAGGTAGGGGTAGGGTTAGCGTCAGGGTTAGGGTAGGGTTAGGGTTACGGTTACGGTTAGGGGAAGGGTTAGAGTTAGAGTTAGGGTTAGGCTTAGGGTTAGTGGTAGGGGTAGGTTTAGGGGTTAGGGTTAGGGTTAGGTTAGGGGTAGGGATAGGGTTAGGGTTAGGGTTAGGGTTAGGTTAGGGGTAGGGGTAGGGTTAGGGTTAGGGTTTTAGGGTTAGGGTTAGGACTAGGTTTAGGGTTAGGGGTAGGGTAGAGTTAGGCATAGGTTTCGGGTTAGGGTTACGGTTAGGGATAGGGTTAGGGTTAGGGTTAGGGTTTGGGTTAGGGTTAGGATTAGGGTTAGTAGTAGGGTTAGGGCTAGCGTTAGGGTTAGGGTGAGGGTTAGTGGTAGGGGTAGGGTTAGGGGTAGGGTTAGGGTTAGGGTTAGGGGTAGGGTTAGGGGTAGGGTTAGTGTTAGGGTTAGGGTAGGGTTAGGGTTATGGTTAGGGGTAGGGGTAGGTTTAGGTTTAGGGTTAGGCTTAGGGTTAGTGTTAGGGGTAGAGTTAGGGGTAGGGTTAGGGTTAGGTTTAGGGTTAGGTGAGGGGTAGGGGTAGGGGTAGGGTTAGGGTTAGGGTTTTAGGGTTAGGGTTAGGGTTAGGGGTAGGGGTATGTTTAGGCTTAGGTTTAGGGTTAGGGTTACGGTTAGGGGTAGGGTTAGGGTTAGATTTAGGGTTACGGTTAGGGGTATGGGTAGGGTTTGGGTTTGGGTTTAGGGGTTGGGGTAGGGGTAGGGTTAGGGTTAGGGTTAGTGGTAGGGATAGGGTTAGGGGTAGGGGTAGGGGTACAGTTAGGGTTAGGGTTAAGGTTAGGGTTAGGAGTAGGGTTAGGTTTAAGGTTAAGTTAGTGGTAGGGGTAGGGTTAGGTTTAGGGTTAGGGGTAGGGTAAGTTTATGGGTAGGGTGAAGGTTAGGGTTAGTGTTCGTGTTAGGTGTAGGGATAGGGGTACATTTAGGGTTAGGGATAGGGTTAGGGTTAGGGTTCAGGTTCGGGTTAGGGGTAGCGTTAGGGTTAGGGTTAGGGTTAGAGTGAGTGGTAGGGATAGGGTTAAGGGTTGGGTTAGGGTTAGGGTTAGGGTTAGGTTAGGGGTAGGAGTAGGGGTATAGTTACGGTTCGGGTTTCAGGGTTAGGGTTAGAGTTAGGGATAAGGTTAGGGGTAAGTGTAGGTTTAGGGGTAGGGGTAGGGTTACGGTTAAGGGTAGGGTTAGGGTTAGGGTTAGGGTTAGCATTAGGTGTATGGTTAGGGTTAGGAATAGAGTTAGGGTTAGGGTTAGAGGTAGGGGTAGGCGTAGGGTGTGGATTCGGGTTAGCGGTAGGGTTAGGGTTAGGGGTAGGGTTAGGGGTAGGGGTAGGGTTAGGGTTAGTGGAAGGGTTAGGGTTAGGGTTAGGGGTAGGGTTAGGGCTAGGGTTAGGGTTAGGGGTAGGGGTAGGGTTAGGGTTAGGGTTAGGGTTAGGATTAGCCTTAGGTGTAGCGGTAGGGTTAGGGTTAGGGTTTTAGGGTTACGTGTAGGGTTAGGGTTAGTGTACGGGTTAGTGTTAGGGTTAGGGTTAGTGGTTAGGGTTAGGGTTAGGGTTAGTGGTAGAGTTAGGGTTAGGGGTAGGGTTAGGGTTAGGATTAGGGTTAGGTGTAACAGTAGGGTTAGGGTTAGGGTTTTAGGGTTAGGTGTAGGGTTAGGGTTAGGGTCCGGGTTAGGGTTAGGGTTAGAGTTAGTGGTAGGGTTAGGGTTAGGGGTAGGGTTAGGGTTAGGATTAGGGTTAGGTGTAGCGGTAGGGTTAGGGTTAGGGTTTTAGGGTTAGGGTTAGAGTTAGGGGTAGGGTTAGGTTTAGGGTTAGGGTTAGGGTTAGGGTTAGTGGTAGGGTTAGGGTTAGGGGTAGGGTTAGGGTTAGGATTAGGGTTAGGTGTAGCGGTAGGGTTAGGGTTAGGGTTTTAGGGTTAGGGTTAGGGTTAGGGTTAGGGGTAGGGTTAGGGTTAGGGGTAGGGTTAGGGTTAGGATTAGGGTTAGGTGTAGTGGTAGGGTTAGGGTTAGGGTTTTAGGGTTAGGGTTAGGGTTAGGGATAGGGGTAGGGGTAGTTTTAGGGGTAGTGTTAGGATTAGGATTAGGGTTAGGGGTAGGTTTATGATTAGGGTTAGGGTTCGGGTTAGGGGTAGGGGTAGGGGTACAGTTACGGTTAGGGTTAGGGCTAGGAGTAGTGGTAGGTGTAGGGTTAGGGGTAGGGTTAGGGTTAGGGTTAGTGTTTTAGGGTTAGGGTAGTGTTAGGGTTAGGGTTAGGGTTACGGTTACGGTTAGGGGTAGGGTTAAGGTTAGGGTTATTGGTAGGGGTAGGGTTAGGGGTAGGGTGAAGGCTAGCTTTAGGGTTAGGCTTAGGGTTAGTTGTAGGGTTAGGGGTAGGGGTAGGTGTAGGGTTAGGATTAGGGTTAAGGTTAGGGGTTAGGGTTAAGTTTAGGTGTACTGTTAGGGGTAGGGTTAGGAGTAGGTTTTATGTTAGGGGTAGGGTTAGTGTTAGGGTTAGTGGTGGGGTAGGGTTGGGCTAGGGGTAGGGGTAGGGTTAGGGTTAGGGTTTTACTGTTAGGGTTAGGTGTTGGGGTAGGGGTAGGGTTAGGCTTAGCTTTAGGGTTAGGATTACGGTTAGGGGTAGGGTTAGGGTTAGGGTTAGGGTTAGCGTTAGGGGTATGGTTAGGGTTAGGGTTAGGGTTATTGTTAAGGGTAGGGTTAGGGTTATGGGTGGGTTTAAGGGTAGGTGTAGGGTTAGGGGTATGGTAGGGTTAGGCGTAGAGCTAGGGTTAGGGTTAGTGTTAGGGGTAGGGTTAGGGTTAGGTTTAGGGTTAGGGTTACGGGTAGAGGTAGGGTTAGGGTTAGATTTAGGGTTACGGTTAGGGGTATGGTTAGGGTTTGGGTTTGGGTTTAGGGGTTGGGGTAGGGGTAGGGCTAGGGTTAGGGTTAGTGGTAGGGATAGGGTTAGGGGTTGGGGTAGGGGTACAGTTAGGGTTAGGGTTAAGGTTAGGGTTAGGAGTAGGGTTAGGTTTAAGGTTAAGTTAGTGGTAGGGGTAGGGTTAGGTTTAGGGTTAGGGGTAGGGTTAGCGTTAGGGGTAGGGTTATGGTTAGGGTTAGTGGTAGGGTAAGTTTATGGGTAGGGTGACGGTTAGGGTTAGTGTTCGTGTTAGGGGTAGGGATAGGGGTACAGTTAGTTTTAGGGATAGGGTTAGGGTTAGGGTTCAGGTTAGGGTTAGGTGTAGCGTTAGGGTTAGGGTTAGGGTTAGAGTGAGTGGTAGGGATAGGGTTAAGGGTTGGGTTAGGGTTAGGGTTAGGGTTAGGTTAGGGGTAGGGGTAGGGGTATGGTTACGGTTAGGGTTTCAGGGTTAGGGTTAGGGTTAGGGATAAGATTAGGGGTAAATGTAGGGTTAGGGTTAGGGGTAGGGTTACGGTTAAGGGTAGGGTTAGGGTTAGGGTTAGGGTTAGCGTTAGGGGTATGGTTAGGGTTAGGAATAGAGTTAGGGTTAGGGTTAGAGGTAGGGGTAGGCGTAGGGTGTGGATTAGGGTTAGCGGTAGGGTTAGGGTTAGGGATAGGGTTAGGGGTAGGGGTAGGGTTAGGGTTAGTGGAAGGGTTAGGGTTAGGGTTAGGGGTAGGGTTAGGGCTAGGGTTAGGGTTAGGTTAGGGTTAGGGGTAGGGTTAGGGTTAGGGTTAGGGTTAGGTTAGGGGTAGGGATAGCGGTAGGGGTAGGGTTAGAGTTAGGGTTTTAGGGTTAGGGTTAGGGTTAGGGGTAGGGGTAGGTTTAGGCTTAGGTTTAGGGTTAGGGTTACGGTTAGGGGTAGGGTTAGCGTTAGGGTTATCGTTAGGGGTATTTTTAGGGTTAGGGTTAGGGTTATGGTTAAGGGTAGTTTTAGAGTTATGGTTGGGTTTAAGGGTAGGGGTAGGGTTGGGAGTATGGTAGGGTTAGCGTTTGTGTTAGGTGTTGGGTTAGGGGTAGTGTTAGGGGTAGGGTTAGGGTTAGTGTTAGGCTTAAGGGTAGGGTTAGGTACAGGGTTAGGTTTAGGGTTAGGGTTAGCGGTAGGGGTAGGTTTAGGGTTAGGGTTAGGGTTAGCTTTAGGGGTAGGGTTAGAGTTAGGGTTAGGGGTAGGGTCAGGCTGAAGGTTAGGATTAAGGTTAGGGTTAGGGTTAGGTTAAGGTTAGGGTTAGGGTTAGGGTTAGGGTTAGGGTTCGGGTTCGGGTTAGGGTTAGTGGTTAGGGTTAGGGTTAGGGTTAGTGGTTAGGGTTAGGGTTAGGGTTAGTGGTAGAGTTAGGTTTAGGGGTAGGGTTAGGATTAGGATTAGGGTTAGGTGTAGCGGTAGGGATAGGGTTAGGGTTTTAGGGTTAGGTGTAGGGTTAGGGTTAGTGTTCAGGTTAGGGTTAGGGTTAGAGTTAGTGGTAGGGTTAGGGTTAGGGGTAGGGTTAGGGTTAGGATTAGGGTTAGGTGTAGCGGTAGGGTTAGGGTTAGAGTTTTAGGGTTAGGGTTAGGGTTATGGGTATCGTTAGGTTTAGGGTTAGGGTTAGGGTTAGGGTTAGTGGTAGGATTAGGGTTAGGGGTAGGGTTAGGGTTAGGATTAGGGTTAGGTGTAGCGGTAGGGTTAGGGTTAGGGTTTTAGGGTTAGGGTTAGGGTTAGGTTTAGGGTTCGGGTTAGGGTTAGGGTTATGGTTAGTGGTAGGGTTAGGGTTAGGTGTAGGGTTAGGGTTAGGATTAGGGTTAGGTGTAGCGGTAGGGTTAGGGTTAGGGTTTTAGGGTTAGGGTTAGGGTTAGGGATAGGGGTAGGGGTAGTTTTAGGGGTAGGGTTAGGGTTAGGATTAGGGTTAGGGGTAGGTTAAGGGTTAGAGTTAGGGTTCGGGTTAGGGGTAGGTGTAGGGGTACAGTTACGGTTAGGGTTAGGGCTAGGGTTAGTGGTAGGGGTAGAGTTAGGGGTAGGGCTAGGGTTAGGGTTAGGTTTTTAGGGTTAGGGTTAGTGTTAGGGTTAGGGTAGGGTTAGTGTTAGGCTTAGGGTTAGGGTTACGGTTAGGGGTAGGGTTAAGGTTAGGGTTATTGGTAGGGGTAGGGTTAAGGGTAGGGTGAAGGCTAGCATTAGGGTTAGGGTTAGGTTAGTTATAGGGTTAGGGGTAGGGGTAGGGGTAGGGTTAGGATTAGGGTTAGGGTTAGGGGTTAGGGTTAAGGTTAGGTGTACTGTTAGGGGTAGGGTTAGGAGTAGGGTTTATGTTAGGGGTAGGGTTAGTGTTAGGGTTAGTGGTGGGGTAGGGTTGGGGTAGGGGTAGGGGTAGGGTTAGGGTTAGGGTTTTACTATTAGGGTTAGGTGTTGCGGTAGGGGTAGGGTTAGGCTTAGGTTTAGGGTTAAGATTACGGTTAGGGGTAGGATTAGGGTTAGGGTTAGGGTTAGCGTTAGGGGTATGGTTAGCGTTAGGGTTAGGGTTATTGTTAAGGGTAGGGTTAGGGTTATGGGTGGGTTTAAGGGTAGGGGTAGGGTTAGGGGTATGGTAGGGTTAGGCCTAGAGTTAGGGTTAGGGTTAGGGTCAGGGGTAGGGTTAGGGTTAGGTTTAGGGTTAGGTTACAGGTAGAGGTAGGGTTAGGGTTAGATTTAGGGTTACGGTTAGGGGTATGGTTAGGGTTTGGGTTAGGGTTTAGGGGTTGGGGTAGGGGTAGGGTTAGGGTTAGGGTTAGTGGTAGGGACAGGGTTAGGGGTAGGGGTAGGGGCACAGTTAGGGTTAGGGTTAGGTTTAGGAGTAGGGTTAGGTTTAAGGTTAAGTTAGTGGTAGGGGTAGGGTTAGGTTTAGGGTTAGGGGTAGGATTAGCGTTAGGCGTAGGGTTATGGTTAGGGTTAGTGGTAGGGGTAAGGTTATGGGTAGGGTGAGGGTTAGGGTTAGTGTTCGGTTTAGGGGTAGGGGTAGGGGTACAGTTAGGGTTAGGGATAGGGTTAGGGTTAGGGTTCAGGTTCGGGTTAGGGGTAGCGTTAGGGTTAGGGTTAGGGTTAGAGTGAGTGGTAGGGATAGGGTTAAGGGGTGGGTTAGGGTTAGGGTTAGGGTTAGGTTAGGGGTAGGGGTAGGGGTATGGTTACGGTTAGGGTTTCAATGTTAGGGTTAGGGTTAGGGATAAGGTTAGGGGTAAGTGTAGGGTTAGGGTTAGGGTTAGGGTTACGGTTAAGGGTAGGGTTAGGGTTAGGGTTAGGGTTAGCGTTAGGGGTATGGTTAGGGTTAGGAATAGAGTTAGGGTTAGGGTTAGAGGTAGGGGTAGGTGTAGGGTGTGGATTAGGGTTAGCGGTAGGGTTAGGGTTAGGGTTAGGGTTAGGGGTAGGGGTAGGGTTAGGGTTAGTGGAAGGGTTAGAGTTAGGGTTAGGGGTAGGGTTAGGGCTAGGGTTAGGGTTAGGTTAGGGTTAGGGGTAGGGTTTGGGTTAGGGTTAGGTTAGGGTTAGGGTTAGGGGTAGGGGTAGGGGTAGGTTTAGGCTTAGGTTTAGGGTTAGGGTTACGGTTAGGGGTAGGGTTAGCGTTATGGTTATCGTTAGGGGTATGGTTAGGGTTAGGGTTAGGGTTATGGTTAAGGGTAGGTTTAGGGTTATGTTTGGGTTTAAGGGTAGGTGTAGGGTTAGGGGTATGATAGGGTTAGCATTAGGGTTAGTTGTTGGGTTAGGGGTAGGTTTAGGGGTAGGGTTAGGGTTAGGGTTAGGCTTAATGGTAGGGTTAGGTACAGGGTTAGGGTTAGCGGTAGGGGTAGGTTTAGGGTTAGGGTTATGGTTAGCTTTAGGGGTAGGGTTAGAGTTAGGGTTAGGGGTAGGGTTAGGATTAAGGTTAGGGTTAGGGTTAGGCTAAAGTTAGGGTTAGGGTTAGGGTTAGGGTCACGGTTAGGCGTAGGGTTAGGTTTAGGTTTAGGGTTAGCATTAGGAGGAGAGTTAGGGTTAGGGTTAGGGTTACAGTTAGGGGTAGGGTTAGGCTTAGGGTTAGGTTTAGAGTTAGGGGTGGTGTTTAGGGTAGGGTTAGGCTTAGTGGTATGGTTAGGGTTAGGGTTAGGCTTAGGGTTAGTGTGAGGGTTAGGGGTAGGGTTAGGGTTACGGTTAGGGTGAGGGTTAGTGGTAGGGGTAGGGTTAGGGATAGGGTAAGGGTTAGGTTTAGGGTTAGGGTTAGGGGTAGGGTTAGGGTGAGGGTTAGTGGTAGGGTTAGGGTTAGGATTAGTATTAGGGTTAGGGTTAGGGATAGGGTTAGGGCTAGGGTGAGGGTTAGGTTAGGGTTAGGGGTAGGGTTAGGGTTAGGGTTAGGTTAGGGGTAGGGATAGGGGTAGGTGTAGGGTTAGGGTTAGGGTTTTAGGGTTAGGGTTAGGGTTAGTAGTAGGGGTAGGGTTTGGCTTAGGTTTTGGGTTAGGGTTACGGTTAGGGGTAGGGTTAGGGCTAGGGTTAGGGTTAGCGTTAGGGGTATGGTTAGGGTTAGGGTTAGGGTTATGGTTAAGGGTAGGGTTAGGGTTATGGTTGGGTTTAAGGGTAGGGGTAGGGTTAGGGGTATGGTAGAGTTAGCCGTAGAGTTAGGATTAGGGTTAGGGTCAGGGGTAGAGTTAGGGTTGGGGGTAGGTTTACGGTTAGATGTAGGGTTAGGGTTAGATTTAGGGTTACGGTTAGGGGTATGGTTAGGGTTAGGGTTAGGGGTAGGGGTAGGTGTAGGGTTAGGGTTAGGGTTAGGGTTAGTGGTAGGGGTAGGGTTAGGGGTAGGGGTAGGGGTACAGTTAGGGTTAGGGTTAGGGTTAGGGTTAGGGTTAGGTTTAGGGTTAGGGTTAGGGTTAGGGTTAATGATTGGGGTAGGGGTAGGGGTAGGGCTATATTTAGGGTTATGGGTAGGTGTAGGTTTAGGGTTAGGGTTAGGATTAGGGTTATGGTTAGGTTTAGGGTTAGGCGTAGGGTTAACGTTAGAGGTAGGGTTATGGTTAGGGTTAGTGGTAGGGGTAAGGTTAGGGGTAGGGTGAGGGTTAGGGTTAGTGTTCGGGTTAGGGGTGGGGGTAGGGGTACAGATAGGGTTAGGGTTAGGGTTAGGGTTAGCGTTAGGGGTAGGTTTAGGGTTAGGGTTATGGTTAGGGTTAGCTTTAGGGGTAGGGTTAGGATTAGGTTTAGGGTTAGGTTTAGGGTAGGGTTCGGGTTAGGGTTAGGTTTACGGTTAGGCGTAGGGTTAGGTTTAGGTTTAGGGTTAGGGTTAGGGGGAGGGTTCGGATTAGGGTTAGGGTCAGGGTTAGGGTTAGGGTTAGGGTTAGGGTTATGGTTACGGTTAGAGGTAGGGTTAGTGTTAGATTTAGGGTTACGGTTAGGGGTATGGTTAGGGTTAGGGTTAGGGTTAGGGGTAAGGGTAGGGGTAGGGTTAGGGTTAGGGTTAGGGTTAGTGGTAGGGGTAGGGTTAGGTGTAGGGGTAGGGGTAGGGGTATAGTTAGGGTTAGGGTTAGGGTTAGGAGTAGGGTTAGGCTTAAGTTTAAGGTTAGTGGTAGGGGTAGGGGTAGGGATAGGGTTAGGGTTAGGGGTAGGGGTAGGGGTAGGGGTAGGGGTAGGGTTAGTGTTAGGGTTAGGGTTAGAGTTAGCGTTATGGGTAGGGTTAGGGTTAGGGTTAGGGTCACCGTTAAGGTTAGGAGTAGGGTTAGGGTTAGTGTTAGGGGTAGAGGTAGGGTTAGGGTTAGGGTTACGTTAAGGTTAGAGTTAGCGTTACGGGTACGGTTAGGGTTAGGGTTAGGGGTAGGGTTAGGGTTAGATTAGGGGTAGGGTTAGGGGTAGCGTTAGGGTTAGGGTTAGGGGTAGGTGTAGGGGTAGGGTTAGGATTAGGTTTTGGGTTAGGGTTAGGGTAGGGTTAGGGTAAGGGTTAGGGTTACAGTTAGGGTTAGGCTTAGGATTAGGGCTAGGGTTAGGGTTAGGGGTAGGGTTAGGGTTAGGTTTAGGTTTAGACTTAGGGTTAGTGGTAGGGGTAGGGTTAGGAGTAGGGTTAAGTTTAGGGTTAGGGTTAGTGGTAGGGGCAGGGTTAGGTTTAGGGTTTTAGGGTTAGGGTTAGGGTTAGGGTTAGGGTTAGGGTTAGGGTGAGGGTTAGTGGTAGGGGTAGGGTTAGGGGTAGGTTTAGTGTTAGGGTTAGGGTTAGTGTTAGGGGTAGGGTTAGCGTTAGGGTTAGGGTTAGGGGTAGGGTTAGGGTTACGGTTAGGTGTGGGTTTAGAGTTAGGGTTAGGGTTAGGCTTAGGGTTAATGGTAGGGGTAGGTTTAGGCGTAGGGTTAGGGCTAGGGGTAGGGTTAGGTTAGGGGTAGGCGTAGGGTTAGGGTTAGGGTTAGGGTTAGGTTAGGGGTAGGGGTAGGGGTACGGTTAGGGTTAGGGTTTTAGGGTTAGGATTAGGGGTAGGGGTAGGGTTAGGCTTAGGTTTAGGGTTAGGGTTACGGTTAGGTGTAGGGTTAGGGTTAGGGTTAGGGGTAGGGTTATGGCTAGCGTTAGGGTTAGGGTGAGGGTTAGTGGTAGGGCTATGGTTAGGGGTAGGGTTAGGGTTAGGGTTTGGGTTAGGGTTAGGGGTAGAGTTAGTGTTAGGGTTAGGGTTAGGGTCACCTTTAAGGTTAGGGTTAGGATTAGGGTTAGGGTTAGGGTTAGGGTTACGGTTAGCGTTAGGGGTAGGTTTAGGGTTAGGGTTAGGGTTAGCGTTAGGGGTAGGGTTAGTTTTACGGTTAGGGTTAGGGATAGGTTTAGGGTTAGGATGAGGTTTAGGGTTAGGGTTAGGGTTAGGGTAGGGTTAGGGTTAGGTTTAGGGTTATGGTTACGGCTACGGTTAAGGTTAGGGTTAGGGATAAGATTAGGGGTAGGGGTAGGGGTAGGGTTAGTGTTAGGGTTAGGATTAGGGTTAGGGTAAAGTAAGCGTTAGGGTTAGGGTAGGGTTAGGGTTAGGGTTAGGTTTACGGTTAGGGGTAGGGTTAGGGTAGGTTTAGGGTTAGAGTTAGCATTAGGGGTAGGGTTAGGCTTAGGGTTAGGCTCACCGTTAACGGTAGGGTTAGGATTAGGGTTAGGGTTAGGGGTAGGGGTAGGGTTAGGGTTAGGGTTAGGGGAAGGGTTAGGGGTAGGGTTAGGGGTAGGGTTAGGGTTAGGTTTAGGGTTAGGTTTATGGTTAGCGTTAGGGGTAGGTATAGGGTTAGGGTTAGGGTTAGCATTAGGGGTAGAGGTAGGGTTAGGGTTAGGGTTAGGGGTGGGGTTGGGGTTAGGATTAGGATTAGGGTTAGGGTTACGGTCGGCTTAGGGTTACGGTTAGGGTTACGGTTAGGGGTATGGTTTGGGTTATGGATAGGGTTAGGTATAGGGTTAGTGGTAGGGGTAGGGTTAGGGTTAGGGGTAGGGGTAGGGTTAGGGTTCGGGTTAGGGGTAGGTGTATGGGTACAGTTAGGGTTAGGGTTAGGGGTAGAATTAGGGGTAGGTTTCGGGTTAGGGGTAGGGTTAAGTTTAGGGTTAGGGTTAGGGTTAGCGTTAGTGGGAGGGTTAGTGTTAGGGTTAGGGTTACTGTTAGGGGTAGCGTTAAGGTTAGGGTTAGGGTTAGTGGTGGGGTAGGGTTAGGGGTAGGGGTAGGGGTAGGGGTAGGGGTAGGTGTAGGGATAGGGGTAGGGTTAGGTTTAGGGTTAGTGTTAGGGTATGGTTAGGGTTAGAGTTAGGGTTACGGTTAGGGGTAGGGTTAGGGTTAGGTTTAGGTTTAGGGGTAGGGGTAGGGTTAGGGTTAGTGTTAGGATTAGATTTAGCATTAGGTGTAGAGTTAGGCTTAGGGTTAGGGTCAGCGTTTAGGGTAGGGTTAGGATTAGGGTTAGGGTTAGGGGTAGGGTTAGGTTTAGGGTTAGGGTTAGGGGAAGGGTTAGGGTTAGGGTTAGCTTTAGGTTTAGGGGTAGGTTTAGGGTTAGGTTTAGGGTTAGGGTTAGGGTTAGGGTTACGGTTACGGTTAGGGGTAGGGTTAGGGTTAGGGTTAGGGTTAGCGTTAGGGGGAGGGTTAGGGTTAGGGTTAGGGTTACGGTTAGGGGTAGGGTTAGGCTTAGTGGTATGGTTAATGTTAGGGTTAGGGTTATGTTTAGCGTTAGGGCTAGGGTTAGGGTTAGGGTTACGGTTAGGGGTAGGGTTGGGGTTAGAGTTAGGGTTACGGTTAGGGGTAGGGTTAGGGTTAGGTTTAGGTTTAGGGGTAGGGGTAGGGTTAGGGTTAGGGTTAGGATTAGATTTAGCATTAGTGGTAGGGTTAGGCTTAGGGTTAGGGTCAGCGTTTAGGGTAGGGTTAGGATTAGGGTTAGGGTTAGGGGTAGGGGTAGGTTTAGGATTAGGGTTAGGGGAAGGGTTAGGGTTAGGGTTAGCTTTAGGTTTAGGGGTAGGTTTAGGGTCAGGTTTAGGGTTAAGGTTAGGGTTAGCGTTAGGGGTAGGTTTAGGGTTAGGTTTAGGGTTAGTGTTAGGGGTAGAGTTAGGGTTAGCGTTAGGGTTAGGGGTGGGGTTTGGGTTAGGATTAGGGTTAGGGTTAGAGTTAGGGTCGGCTTAGGGTTACGGTTAGGGTTACGGTTACGGTTAGGGGTAGGGTAAGGGTTAGGGTTAGGGTTAGGGATAGGATTAGGGGTAGGGTTAGGGT
>JANJXV010000033.1:1827500-1830000 GCA_024803745.1 Megascapheus bottae
GTAGGGTTAGGGTTAGGGTTAGGGTTAGGGTTAGGGTTGGGGTAGGGGTAGGAATAGGGTTAGGGTTAGAGTTAGCATTATGGGTAGGGTTAGGGTTAGTTTTAGGGTCACGGTTAAGGTTAGGGGTAGGTTTAGGTTTAGGGTTAGGGTTAGGCTCAAGGTTAGTGGTGGGGTAGGGTTAGGGGTAGGGTTAGTGTTATGGTTTGTGTTCGCGTTAGGGGTAGCGGTAGGGGTATAGTTAGGGTTAGGGTTAGGTTTAGGGTTAGGGTTAGCGGTATGGTTAGGTTTAGGGTTAGATTTAGATTTATAAGTATGGTTAGGGTTAGACTAAGGGTCACCGTTAAGGTTAGGTTTAGGGTTAGGGTTAGGGTTAGGGTTACGGTTAGAGGTAGGGTTAGGCTTAGTGGTATGGTTAATATTAGGGTTAGGGTTAGGTTTATCGTTAGGGCTAGGGTTAGGGTTAGGGTTACGGTTAGGGGTAGGGTTAGGGTTAGAGTTAGGGTTATGGTTAGGGGTAGGGTTAGGGTTAGGGTTAGGTTTAGGTTTAGGGGCAGGGGTAGGGTTAGGGTTAGGGTTAGTATTAGATTTAGCATTAGGGGTAGGGTTAGGCTTAGGGTTAGGGTCAGCGTTTAGGGTAGGGTTAGGATTAGGGTTAGGGTTAGGGGTAGGGGTAGGTTTAGGGTTAGGGTTAGGGGAAGGGATAGGGTTAGGGTTAGCTTTAGGTTTAGGGGTAGGTTTAGGGTCAGGTTTAGGGTTAAGGTTAGGGTTAGCGTTAGGGGTAGGTTTAGGGTTAGGTTTAGGGTTAGCGTTAGGGGTAGAGTTAGGGTTAGCGTTAGGGTTAGGTGTCGGGTTTGGGTTAGGATTAGGGTTAGGATTAGAGTTAGGGTCGGCTTAGGGTTACGGTTAGGGTTACGGTTACGGTTAGGGGTAGGGTAAGGGTTAGGGTAGGGTTAGGGATAGGATTAGGGGTAGGGTTAGGGTTAGGGGTAGGGTTAGGGTTAGGGGTAGGGCTAGGGGTAGGGTTAAGTTTAGGCTTAGGTTTAGGGTTAGCATTAGGGGGAGTGTTAGGGTTAGGGTTAGGGTTACTGTTAGGGGTAGCGTTAGGTTTAGGGTTAGGGTTAGTGGTAGTGTTAGGAGTAGGATTAATGTTAGCGGTAGGGTTAGGGTTAGGGTTAGTGTTGGGGTAGGGTTAGGGGTAGGGGTAGGGGTAGGGGTAGGTTTAAGGTTAGGTTTAGGATTAGGGTTAGGGTTAGGGTTAGGTTTATGGTTAGGGTAGGGTTAGGGTTAGGGTTAGGGTTACGGTTATAGGTAGGGTTAGGGTTAGGCTTAGGGTTAGGGTTAGTGGTAGGGGTAGGGGTAGGGATAGGGTTAGGGTTAGCCTTCGGCTTAGGGATAGGTGTAGGGGTACAGTTAGGGTTAGGGTTAGGTTTAGGGGTAGGGGTAGGGTTCGGTTTAGGGGTAGGGGTAGGAATACAGTTAGGGTTAGGGTTAGGCTTAGGGTTAGGTGTAGGAGTAGGTTTAGGTTTAGGGTTAGGGGTAGGGGTAGGGTTAGGGTTAGGGTTTTAGCGTTAGGGTTAGGGTTAGGGGTAGGGTTAGTGGTAGGGGTAGGGTTAGGGTTAGGGTTGGGGGTAGGGTTAGGTTTAGGGTTAGGTTTAGGATTAGGGTTAGTTTTAGGGGTATGGTTAGGGTTCGGTTTAGGGTTACGGTTAGGGGTAGGGTTAGGGTTAGGGTTGGGGGTAGGGTTAGGGTTAGGGTTAGGTTTAGGATTAGGGTTAGATTTAGGGGTATGGTTAGGGTTCGGTTTAGGGTTACGTTTAGGGGTAGGGTTAGGGTTAGGTTTAGGGGTAGGGATAGTGTTAGGGTTAGGGGTTAGGGTTAGGGTTAGGGTTAGGGTTAGGTTTAGCATTAGGGTTAGATTTAGGGGTATGTTTAGGGTTAGGGTTAGGGTTACGGTTAGGGGTAGGGTTAGGGTTAGGCTTAGGTCACCGTTAAGTTTAGGGGTAGGGTTAGGGTTAGGGTTAGGCTCAGGGTTAGTGGTAGGGGTAAGGTTAGGGGTAGGGTTAGGGTTATGGTTTGGGTTCGGGTTAGGGGTAGGGGTAGGGGTGTAGTTAGGGTTAGGGTTAGGTTTAGGGTTATGGGTAGGGTTAGGGGTGTAGTTAGGGTTAGGGTTAGGGTTAGAGTTAGAGTTATAAGTAGGGTTAGGGTTAGGGTTAGGGTCACCGTTAAGGATAGGTTTAGGGTTAGGGTTAGGGGTAGGGGTAGGATTAGGGTTAGGGTTAGAGTTAGCGTTATGGGTAGGGTTAGGGTTAGGGTTCGGGTCACCGTTAAGGTATTGTTAGGGTTAGGGTTAGGGTTAGGGTTAGGGTTAATGTTAGAGTTCGGGTTAGGGTAGGGTTAGGGTTAGGGTTAGGGTTAGGGTTAGTGTTAGGGGTAGATGTAGGGTTAGGGTTAGGGTTAGGTTAAGGTTAGAGTTAGAGTTCAGGTTAGGGTAGGGTTGGGT
>JANJXV010000033.1:1835000-1895000 GCA_024803745.1 Megascapheus bottae
GGGAAGGGTTAGTGTTAGTGTTAGGGTTAGGGTTAGGGGTAGGGTTAGGATTAGGGTTACCCTTACGGTTAGCGTTAGGGGTAGGTTTAGGGTTAGGGTTAGGGTTAGCGTTAGGGGTAGGGTTAGGGTTACGGTTAGTGTTAGTGGTGGGGTTAGGGTTAGGATGAGTTTTAGGGTTAGGGTTAGGGTAGGATTAGGGTTAGGTTTAGGGTTACGGTTAGTGGTAAGGGTAGGGTTAGGAGTAGGTTTAGATTATGGTTAGGGTTCGGGTTAGGGATAGGGTTAGGGGTACAGTTAGGGTTAGGGTTAGGATTAGAGTTAGGGTTAGGGTTAGGGTTAGGGGTAGGGTTAGGTTTAGGGTTAGGGTTAGGGTTAGTGGTAGGGTTAGGGTTAGGGGTAGGGTTAGGGTTAGGATTAGGGTTAGGTGTAGCGGTAGGTTTAGGGTTAGGGTTAGGGTTAGGGATAGATGTAGGGGTAGGGTTAGGGTTAGGATTAGGGTTAGGAGTAGGTTTAGGGTTAGGGTTAGGGTTCGGGTTAGGGGTAGGGGTAGGGGTACAGTTACGGTTAGGGTTAGGGCTAGGGTTAGTGGTAGGGGTAGGGTTAGTGGTAGGGTTAGGGTTAGGGTTAGGGTAGGGTTAGGGTTAGGGTTAGGGTTAGGGTTACGGTTAGGGGTGGGGTTAGGGTTAGGTTTAGTGGTAGGGGTACGGTTAGGGGTAGGGTGAAGGCTAGCTTTAGGGTTAGGGTTAGGGTTAGTTGTAGGGTTAGGGGTAGGGGTAGGGGTAGGGGTAGGGGTAGGTTTAGGATTAGGGGTTAGGGTTAAGTTTAGGTGTACTGTTAGGGTAGGGTTACGAGTAGCGTTTATGTTAGGGGTAGGGTTAGTGTTAGGGTTAGTGGTGGGGTAAGGTTAGGGTGAGTGGTAGGGGTAGGGTTAGGGGTAGGGGTAGGGTTAGGGTTAAAGTTAGAGTTAGGGTTATGGTAGGGTTACGGTTAGGGTTAGGGTTCCGGTTAGTGGTAGGGTTAGGGTTAGGGTTAGGGTTAGCGTTAGTGATAGGGGTAAGGTTAGGGGTTGGGTTAGAGTTAGGGTTATGTTTCAAGTTAGGAGTAGGGGTAGGGGTACAGTTAGGGTTAGGGTTATTATTAGGGTTAGGGTTAGGGATAGGGTTAGTGTTAGGGGTAGGGGTAGGGTTAGGGGTAGGGGTATGGTTTGGGTTAGGGTTAGGGGTAAGGGTAGGGTTAGGGTTAGGGTGAGGGTTAGTGGTAGGGGTAGGGTTAGGTATAGGGTTAGGGTTAGGTTTAGGGTTAGGGATAGGGGAAGGGTTAGGTTTAGGTTTAGGGGTACGGTTATGGCTAGGGTTAGTGGTAGGGTTAGCGTTAGGGTTAGGGGTAGGGTTAGGGCTAGGGTTAGGGTTAGGTTAGGTTTAGGCGTAGGGTTAGGGTTAGGGTTAGTTTTAGTTTAGGGGTAGGGTTAGGGTTAGGGTTAGGGCTAGGGTTAGGGTTAGGTTAGGGTTAGGGGTAGGGTTAGGGTTAGGGTTAGGTTTAGGTTATGGGTAGGGGTAGGGGTAGGGTTAGCCTTAGGGTTTTACTGTTAGGGTTAGGGGTAGGGGTAGGGGTAGGGTTAGGCTTAGGTTTAGGGTTAGGATTACGGTTAGGGGTAGGGTTAGGTTTAGGGTTAGGGTTAGCGTTTGCTGTAGGGGTAGGGTTAGGGGTAGGTTAGGGTTAGGGTTATGGTTAGGGGTAGGGTTGGGTTTAAGGGTAGGGGTAGGGTTAGGGGTATGGTAGGGTTAGGCGTAGAGTTAGGGTTAGGGTTAGGGTCAGGGGTAGGGTTAGGGTTAGGGTTAGGTTTAGGGTTAGGGTTACGGTTAGAGGTAGGGTTAGGGTTAGATTTAGGGTTACGGTTAGGGGTATGGTTAGGGTTTGGATTAGGGTTAGGGGTTGGGGTAGGGGTAGGGTTAGGGTTAGGGTTAGTGGTAGGGGTAGGGTTAGGGGTAGGGGTAGGGGTACAGTTAGGGTTAGGGTTAGGGTTAGGGTTAGGAGTAGGGTTAGGTTTAAGGTTAAGTTAGTGGTAGGGGTAGGGTTAGGTTTAGGGTTAGGGGTAGGGTTAGCGTTAGGGGTAGGGTTATGTTTAGGGTTAGTGGTAGGGGTAAGGTTATGGGTAGGGTGAGGGTTAGGGTTAGTGTTCGGGTTAGTGGTAGGGGTAGGGGTACAGTTAGGGTTAGGGATAGGGTTAGGGTTCAGGTTCGGGTTAGGGGTAGCGTTAGGGTTAGGGTTAGGGTTAGAGTGAGTGGTAGGGATAGGGTTAAGGGTTGGGTTAGGGTTAGGTTTAGGGTTGGGGTTAGGTTAGGGGTAGGGGTAGGGGCATGGTTACGGTTAGGATTTTAGTGTTAGTGTTAGGGTTAGGGATAGGGTTAGGGGTAAGGTTAGGGTTAGGTTTAGGGGTAGGTTTATGGTTGAGGGTAGGGTTAGGGTTAGGGTTAGGCTTAGCGTTAGGGGTATGGTTAGGGTTAGGGATAGAGTTAGGGTTAGGTTATAGGTAGGGGTAGGCGTAGGGTGTGGATTAGGGTTAGCAGTAGGGTTAGGGTAGGGGTAGGGGTAGGGGTAGGTTTGGTTAGGTGTAAGGGTAGGGGTAGGGTTAGGGTTAGGGTTAGTGGTAGGGGTAGGGTTAGGTGTAGGGGTAGGGGTAGGGGTTCAGTTAGGGTTAGGATTAGGGTTAGGGTTAGGAGTAGGGTTAGGGTTAAGGTTAAGGTTAGTGGTAGGGGTAGGGGTAGGGATAGGGTTAGGGTTAGGGTTAGGGTTAGGGATTGGTGTAGGGGTAGGGGTAGGGGTAGGGCTAGAGTTAGGGTTAGGGGTAGGAGTAGGGACAGGGTTAGGGTTAGGGTTAGGGTTAGGGTTATGGTTACGGTTAGAGGTAGGGTTAGGGTTAGATTTAAGGTTACGGTTAGGGGTATGGTTAGGGTTAGGGTTAGTGTGAGGGGTAAGGGTAGGGGTTGGAGTTCAGAGGTCTGGGGTTGGAGGTCTGGGGTCTGGTGTCAGGGGTCGGGTGTCTGGCGTCTGGGACTGGGGTCTTGGGTCTGGGGTCGGTGGTCTGGGGTCTGGGGCCGGGTTCTTGAGTCTGGGGTCGTGGGTCGTTGGTCGGGTGTCTGGGGTCTGAGTGGGGTCAGGGGTCTGGGTTCTGTGTCTGGGGTCGGGGGTCTGGGGTCTGGGGTCTGTGGTAGGGGGTCTAGGGTCTGGGGTCTGGGGTCGGGGGTCTGGGGTCTGTGGTTGGGCGTCTGGGGTTTGGGGTCAGGAGTTTGGGGTCTGCTGTCGGGAGTCTGGGGCTGGAGGTCTGGGGTCTGGATCTGGGGTGGTGGTCTGTGGTCTGGGGTCTGGGTCTTGGGCCTGGGGTCAGGGGTCTTTGGTCTGGGGCCGGGGTCTGGGGTCGGGGTTTGGGGTCTGTATTCGTGGGTCTGGGGTAGGGGGTCTGGGGCCGGTGCCTGGGGTCTGGGGATTGGCCTGGGGTCTAGGGTCGGGGATGTGGGGTCTGGGGTTGGGGGTCTGGGGTCTGGGGCCGGTTTCTGGGGTCTGGGGTCTCAGGTCTGGGGTTTGGGGCCTGGGTCTAGGGTCAGGGTCTGGGGTCTGGGGTCGGTAGTTGGGGGTCTGTTGCCAGGGGTTGGGGGTCTGGGGCCTGGGGTCGGGGGTCAGGCTGAGGTCTGTATTCGTGGGTCTGGGGTAGAGGGTCTGGGGCCGGTGCCTGGGGACTGGGGATCGGCCTGGGGTCTGGGGTCTTGGGTGTGGGGTCTGGGGTCGGGTGTCTGGGGTCTGGGGTCTGGGGTCGGGAGTCGGGGGTCTGTGGCCAGGGGTTGGGGGTCTGGGGCCTGGGGTCAGGGGTCAGGCTGGGGTCGGGGGTCTGGGGTCTCTGGGGTCTGGGGTCTCGGGTCGGTTGTCGGTGGTCTGGGGTTTGGGGTCTGAGTCTGGGTATGGGGTCAGGGGTCTGGGGTCTGGGGTCTGGCGCCAGAGTCTTGGGTTTGTGGTCGGGAGTTTGGGGTCTGGTTTCGGGAGTCTGGGGTTGGAGTCTGGGGTCTGGGTTTGCGGTTTTGGGGTCTCGGTTCGGGGGTCAGGGGTCTGGGTTTGGGCGTCTGGTGTCTGGGTCTGGAGTCTGGGGTCTGGTGTTGGGGGTCTGTGGTTGGGGGTCTGCTGTGTGGGGCTGGGGTCTTGGGCCTGTGCCTGGGGACTGGGGTCTGGGGTCTGATATCTGGGTTGGGTCGGTGGTCTGTTGTCGGGGTCCTTCGTCCCCAGTCCCTCTTGAGGAGGGATGGGAAAAAGCACACCCAACCAGTCCAAGCTGCAAGAGGAGAGGGCCCACTGTCCTCCCGCACTCAGCCTTGCTTCCCCAGAGCAAGAACAGAGACGCCATGCAGCTTCATCAAGGCAGGAATCTCTCTAAAACTCCCCTCGTTATATTGGTTGTGGGAGCCTATCAGCACAACAGGTGAGCAGGATAAAGAGGTCCACTTGTTTACCCCTACTACAGGTCTCAGCAGAAAGTTGTTAGAATGGCATTACTCGGCCCCCAACAGTCTGTGGTCTCAGTCTGGGGTCAGGGGTCTGGGGATGGGGTTCTGGGGTCTAGGTGGGGTCGGGGGTCTGAGATCTGGATCTGGGGCCGGAGCCTGGGGTCTGGGGTTGGTGGTCTGGGTTCTGGGTCTGGGATCGGTGGTCGGGGGTCTGGTGTCTGGGTTCGGGGGTCAGGTGACTGGGTCTGGGATCTGGGGTCTGGGTCTGGGGTCGGGGGTCGGGGGTCGAGGGTCTGTAGTCGGGGGTTGGGGTCTGGGGCCTGGGGTCGGGGGTCAGGCTGGGCTCGGAGGTCTGGGGTCTCTGGGGTCTGGGGTCAGTGGTCTGGGTTTTGGGGTCTGGGTCTGGGGTCTTGGGTTGGGGGTCTGGGTGAAGTCGGGGGTCTGGGGTCTGAGGTCGGGGGTCAGGGGTCTGAGGTCGGGGGTGTGGGGTTGGGGGTCTGTGTCTGGCTTTGGGGTCTGTGGTCTGGGGTCAGGGTCTGTGTTCTGGGGCTGGGGTCTGGGCTATGGGGTCGGGGGTCCGGGATCTGGGGTCGGGGGCCTAGGGTAGCGGGTCTTGGGTCCAGGTTCTGGGGTCGAGGGTCTGGGATCTGGGGTCGAAGGTCTGGGGTCAGGGGTCTGGGGTCAGGGGTCTGAGGTCGGGGGTGTGGGGTTGGGGGTCTTTGTCTGGGTTTGGGGTCTGTGGTCTGGGGTCGGGGTCTGTGGTCTGGGGCTGGGGTCTGAGCTATGGGTTCGGGGGTCCGGGATCTGGGGTCGGGGGCCTGGGGTAGGGGGTCTTGGGTCCAGGTTCTGGGGTCGAGGGTCTGGGATCTGGGGTCGGAGGTCTGGGGTCAGGGGTCTGGGGTCTGGCGTCTGGGCCTGGGGTCTGGGGTCTGTGTCCTGGGTCTGGGGTCAGGAGTCTGGGGTCTGTGGTCGGGGGTCTGGGGTCGGAGAGCTGGGTTCTGGGGTCAGGGTCTGGGGTCTGGGCGGGGATTGGGGTCTGGGGTTTGAGTCTGGGGTTTGGGTTCGGGTGTCTGGGGTCTGGCTTCAGAGTCTGGGATCAGAGGTCTGGGTCTGGGGTCTGGGGTGGGGTCTGGGGTCTGGGGTCGGGGTCTGGGGTCGGGGTCTGGGGTCCGGTGTCGGGGGTCTGGGGTCGGAGGTCTGGGGTCGGAGGTCTGGGGTCTGTGTTCTGGTGTCAGGGGTCGGGGGTCGGGGGTCTGGTGTCTGGGGTCTGGGGTTGGGGACTGGGGTCTTGGGTCTGGGGTCGGTGGTCTGGGGTCTGGGGTCTGGGGACGGGTCCTGGAGTCTGGGGTCGTGGGTCGTTGGTCAGGTGTCTGGGTCGGGGGTCAGTGGTCGGGGGTCTGGGTTCTGAGTGGGGTCTGGGGTTGGGGGTCGGGGTATGTGGTCTGGGGTCTTGGTCTGGGGTCGGGGGTCTGGGGCCGGGGTCTGGGGTTTGGGGCCGGGGTCTGAGGTCTGGTGTTGGGAGCCTGGGGTCGGAGGTCTGGGGTTTGGATTTGGGGTTCTGGGGTGTGGGGTCTGGGGTCGGGTGTCTGGGGTCAGGATCTGGGGTCGGGCATCTGGGGTCTGGGCCTGGGTTCTGGGGTCTGGTGTCTGGGGTCGGAGGTCTGAGGTGTGGGGTCTGGGGTCGAGCGTCTGGGGCTGGGGTCTGAGGCCTGGGCCTGGGGACTAGGGTTGGGTTCAGGGGTCTGGGTCTGGGTTGGATAGGTGGTCTGGGGTCTTGGTCTGGGGTCTGGGGTCGGGGGACAGGGTTCTGGGATCTAGGTGTTGTCAGGGTTCTGGGGTCTGGATCTGGGGCCAGAGTCTGCGGTCTGGGGTCGGTGGTCTGTGGTCTGGGGTCTGGGTCTGGTGGTCTGGGTCTTGTGCCTGGTGTCAGGTGTCTTTGGTCTGGAGTCTGGGGCCCGGGTCTTGGGTCTGGGGTCTGAGGTCATGGGTCGGGGTCAGGGGTAGGGGGTCGGGGGTCAGGGGTCTGGGTCTGGGGTCGGAGGTCAAGGGTCGGAATCTGGGGTCTGGTATCTGGGTCTGGTGTGTGGGGTCGGGGGTCTGGTGTCTGGAGTTGGGTGGGCTCTCCGGGCAGGTTGGGGTCTGGGGTCGGGGGTCTTGGGTCAGGGCTCTGGGGTCGGGAGTCTGGGGTCAGGGGTCTGGGGTCTGGGGATCGGCCTGGGGTCTGGAGTCGGGGGTGTGGGGTCTGCGGTCTGGGGCCGGTTTCTGGGGTCTGGTCCTGGGGTCTGGGGTAAGGGGTATGGGGTCGGGCATTGGGGTTCTGTGGTCGGGGGTCAGGGGTCTGGGCCTGGGGTTGTGGTCTGGGGTCTGGGGTGTGGGGCCACGGTTTGGGTCTGGGGTCGGGGGTCAGGGGTCTGGTGTCTGGGTTCGGGGGTCTGGGATCTGGGGTCTGGGGTCGGGCGTCTGGGGTCTGGGGTTGGGCAGGCTCTCCAGGCAGGTTGGTGTCTGAAGTCTGGGGTCTGGGGTCTGTGGTCGGGGGTCGGGTTCTGAGGTCGGGGTTCGGGAGTCTGAGGTAGGGGGTCGGGGGTCTGTAGTCGGGGGTTGAGGGTCTGGGGCCTGGGGTCTGGGGTTGGGGGTCAGGCTGGGGTCGGGGGGCTGGGGTCAGTGGTCTGAGGTCTGGGGTTTGGGGTGTGGGTCTGGGTCTGGGGGTCTGGTTGGGGTCGGGGGGTCTGGGTTTGTGGGTCTGGGGTCGAGGGTCTGGGGTCGGGGGTCTGGGGTCTGGGGTCTCAGGTCTGAGGTTTGGGTTCGGGAGTCTGGGGTTTGGGGCCTGGATCTAGGGTCAGGGTCTGGGGTCGGGAGTCGTAGGTCTGTGGCCAGGGGTTGGGGGTCTGGGGTCTGGGGCCTGGGGTTGGGGGTCTGGCTGGGGTCGGGGGTGTGGGGTCTCTGGGGGCTGGGGTCGGTCGTCTGGGGTCTGGTGTTTGGGGTGTGGGTCTGGATCTGGGGTCTGGGGTTGGGGGTGTGGGTGGGGTCTGTGGTCGGGGGTGTGGAGTCTGGGGTCGGGGGTGTGGGGTCTGGGGTCGGGGGTGTGGGGTCTGGGGTCAGGTGTCTGGGGTCTGAGGTGTGGGGACGGGGGTCTGGGGTTTGATGTAGGGGGTCGGGGGTCGGGGATCTGGGGTCTGGGGTCGGGGGTCCGGGGTCTGTGGCCAGGGGTTGCGGGTCAGGGGCCTGGGTTGGGAGTCAGGGGTAGGGGGTCTGGGCTGTGGGGTCAGGGGTCTGGCATCATGGGTCTGGAGTAGGTGTTGGGGGTCTGGGTCTGAGGTCTGGTGTCGGGGGTCTGGGGTCGAGGTCTTGGGTCGGGGACTGGGGTCTTGGGTCTGGGGCCGGGGGTCTGGGGTCTGGGGTCTGGGGTCAGAGGTCTGGGTATGGGGTCGTGGGTCGGTGGTTGGGTGTCTGGGGTCGGGGGTCTGGGGTCTGGGGTCGGGGGTCTGGGTCTGGGGTTAGGGGTCTGGGTCTGGGGCCGGGAGTTTGGGGTCTGGTATCGGGAATCTGGGGTCTGAGGTCTGGGGTCTGGGTTTGGAGTTCTGGTGTCTGGGGTTTGGGGTCAGGGGTCTGGGGTCGGGTGTCTGGGGTCAACCACCTGAGGTCTGGGTCTGGGGTCTGGTGTCGGGGGTCTGGGGTCGAGGTCTGGGGTCTGGGGTCGGGGACTGGGGTCTTGGGTCTGGGGCCGGTGGTCTGGGGTCTGGGGTCAGAGGTCTGGGTATGGGGTCGTGGGTCGGTGGTTGGGTGTCTGGGGTCGGGGGTCTGGGTCTGGGGTGGGTGTCTGGGGTCTGGGGTCTGGGGTCGGGGGTCTGCATATGGGGTCATGGGTTGGTGGTGGGATGTCTGGGGTCGGGGGTTGGTTGTCGGGTGTCTGGGTTCTGGGTGGGGTCTGGGGTCGGCAGTCTGGGATCTGTGGTCGGGGGTCTGGGTTCTGGGGTCAGGGGTCTGGGTCTGGGGTTGGGGGTCTGGGTCTGGAGTTGGGGGTCTGGGGTCTGGGGTCTGGGGCCGGGAGTTTGGGGTCTGGTGTCGGGAGTCTGGAGTCTGAGGTCTGGAGTCTGGGTTTGGGGTTCTGGTGTCTGGGGTTTGGGGTCAGGGGTCTGGGTCAGATGTCTGGGGTCAAGTATCTGAGGTCTGGGTCTGGGGTCTGGTGTCTGGTGTCGGGGGTCTGGGTCGGAGGTTTGGGGTCTGTGGTCTGGGTTCTGGGGTCGGGGGTCTGGTGTCTGGGGCTGGGGGCTGGGGTCTGGTACCTGGGCCTGGGGACTGTGGTCTGGGGTCAGGGGTCAGGGGTCTGGTGTCTGGGTTGGGTCGGTGGTCTGGGATCTC
Source organism: Megascapheus bottae (assembly GCA_024803745.1). NCBI lineage: Eukaryota > Metazoa > Chordata > Mammalia > Rodentia > Geomyidae > Megascapheus > Megascapheus bottae. The sequence continues at coordinate 1,843,850 of JANJXV010000033.1, forward strand.
GGTCTGGGGTCTGGGGACTGACTGGGGATGGGGTTCTGGGGTCTAGGTGGGATCGGGGGTCTGGGGTCTGCATCTGGGGTCGGGGCTCTGGGGTCTGGGTCTGGGGCCGGGGGTCGGGGGTCGGGGATCTGGGGTCTGGTGACTGGGGTCGGGGTAGGGGTTCTGGGTTTGGGGTTCTAGGGTCTGGGGTCCGGGGTCTGGTGTCAGGGGTCTGGTGTCGGGGATCTGCTGTTGGGGGTCTGGGTTGGAGGTCTGGTGTCTGGGCCTGGGTCTGGGGTCTGGGGTCTGGGGTCTGGGGTTTGGGGCCACGGTCTGGGGTCTGGGGTCACTGTCTGGGGTCTGGGGTCTGCGGTCTGGTGGCGGGGGTTTGGGGTCGGGGGTCGAGGGTCGGGGGTCTGGGTACTGGGGTCTGGCGTCGGGTGTATGGCGTCTGGGTCTCGGATCAGGGGTCGGGGGTCTGGGTCTATGTTCGGGGGTCTGTCTGGGTTCAGGGTCTTTGGTCTGGGCCTGGGGTCTGGGGTCTGTGTTCTCAGGTCAGGTGTCTGGGTCTGGGGTCTGGGATTGGGGGTCGGGGGTTGGGGGTCGGGCGGGCTCTCCGGGCAGGTTGGGGTCTGGAGTCTTGGTTCGGAGGTCGGGGTCTGGGGTCTGGGGTCGGGCAGGCTCTCCGGGCAGGTTAGGGTCTGGGGTCTGAGGTCTGAGGTCTGCGGTCAGGGGTCTGGGATCTTGGGTCTAGGATCTGGGGTCTGGGGCCGGGGTCTGGGGTCTGGGATCTGGTGTCGGGTCTGGATCAGGGATCTGGGGTCTGGGGTCGGGGGTTTGTGGTCAGGTGTATGTGGTCGGGGGTCTGGGGTCTGGGGTCAGAGGTCTGGTTATGGTGTCAGGGGTCTGGGGTCTGGGGCCGGGGTCTGGGGTTTGGGGTCGGGAGTTTGGGGTCTGGTGTTGGGAGTCTGGGGTCTGAGGTCTGTGGTCTGGGTTTGGGGTTCGGGGGTCGGGGGTCTGGGGTCTGGTGCTGGGGGTCTGGGGTTGGGGCTATGGGGTCTGTGGTCGGGGGTCTGGGGTCGGGGGTCTGGTGTCTGGGGCTGGGGGCTGGGGCCTGGGCCTGTGGACTGGGGTCTGGGGTCGGGAGTCTGGTGTCTGGGTTGGGTCAGTGGTCTGGGATCTCGGTCTGGGGTCTGGATCTGGGGCCAGAGCCTGGGGTCTAGGGTCGGTGGTCTGTGGTCTGGGGTCTGGGTCTGGGGGTCTGGTCTTGGACCTGGGGTCTGGGTCTTTGGTCTGGGGACTGGGGTCAGAGGTCTGGTTATGGGGTCAGGAGTCTGGTTCTGGGGTCTGGAGACTGGAATTGAGGGTCGGGGTCTGGGGTAGGGGGTTGGTGGTAGGGGGTCAGCGGTAGGGCGTCGGAGGTCGTGGGTCGGAGGTCTGGGTCAGGGGTCCGGGGTCAGGGGTCTGGGGTCTGAGGTCTGAGGCCGGTGCCTGGGGTCTGGGGTCTGGGGTCTGGGATAGGGGGCCTGGGGTCTGGGGTCTGCGGTCTGCGGTCTGGTGGCGGGGGTCTGGGGTTGGGGGTCGAGAGTCAGGGGTCGGGGGTCTGGGGTCCGGCGTTGGTGTTTGAGGTCTGGGTCTGGGGTTGGGGGTCGGGGGTCTGGGTAGGGGTTCTGGGGTCTGGGGTCATGGGTGTGGGGCTTGGGACTGGGGTCTGTGGTCGGTGGTCTTGAGTCTGGGTTCGTGGGTCTAGGGAATGGGGTTGGGGTTCTGGGGTCGGGATACTGGGGTCTGGGGTGGGGTCCGATGTCCGGGGTTTGGGGTTGGGGTCAGGGTTGGGGATCTGGGGTCTGGTGTCAGGGGTCTGGGTTATGGGGTCGGGTCTGGGTCTTAGGTTGGGGGTCTGGGCCTGGGGTCTGGGGTCGGGGGTCGGGGGTCTGGAATCGGGCGTCGGGGGTCGGGGGTCGGGGTTCGGGCGGGCTCTCCGGGCAGGTTGGGGTCTGGGGTCTGGGGTATTTGGTCTTTGGTCTGGGGTCTGGGGTCTGGGCTCTGGGGCTGGGGTCTGGGGTCTGGGATCTTGGGTCGGGTCTGTATTGGGGGTCTGGGTTCTGGGGTCGGGGATCTGTGGTCGAGGGTCTGGGGCTGTTGCCTGGGTTCTGGGGTCATGGGTCGGGGGTCTGGGGTCGGGGTCTGGGGTTAGGGGTCTGGGGCTGGGGGTCTGGGGTCTGGCGTCGGGGTCTGGTTATGGGGTCGGGAGTCTGGTTTTGGGGTCTGGGGTCTGGGACCTGGGTCTGGGGTTTGTGGTCGGGAGTTTGGGGTCTGGTGTCGGGAGTCTGGGATCAGAGGTCTGGGGTCTGGGTTTGGGGTTCTAGGGTCTGGGGTATGGGTTTGGCGGTCTGGGGTCTGGTGTCGGGGGTCTGGTGTCTGGGTTGGGTCGGTGGTCTGGGGTCTCGGTTTGGGATCTGGGGTTTGGGGACGGGGTTCTGGGGTCTAGGTTGGGTCGGGGGTCTGGGGTCTGGATCTGGGGGTCTGGGTCTTTGGCCTGGGGTCTGGGGTCTTTGGTCTGGGGCCAGGGTCTGGGGTCTGGGGTCTGGGGTCTGGGGTCGGGGTCTGGGGTCTGGGGTAGAGGGTCTACGGAAGGTGGTCGGGGCTCGGGGTTCTGGAGTCTGGGGCTGGTGCCTGGGGTCTGCGATCTGGGGTCTTGGGTCGAGGTTCTGGGGTCTGGGGTCTGGCGTCTGGGGTCTGGCGTCGGGTGTATGGGGTCTGGGTCTTGGGTCAGGGTCATGGGTCTGGATAGGGGTTCTGGTGTTTCTGGTTGTGGGTCTGGGGCTCGGGACTGGGGTCTGGGGTCGGTGGTCTGTGGAATGGGGTTGGGGTTCTGGGTCGGGGTTCTGTGGTCTGGGAGTGGGGCCGGGGCCTGAGGTCTGGGGTCTGGGGTGAGGTCTCGGGTCGGGGTCTGGGGTATGGATTCGGGGGTCTGGGGTATGGGGTCGGGAGTCTGGGGTCTGGGGTCGGGGTCTGGGGTAGGGCGTCGGGGGTTTGTGGTCAGGGGTCAGATGTCTGGGCCTGGAGTTGTGGTCTGGGGTCTGGGGTGTGGGGCCAGGGTCTGGGTCTGGGGTCGGGTGTCGGGGGTCTGTTGTCTGGCTTCGGGGTTCAGGTGTCTGGGTCTGGGATCTGGGGTCTGGGGACTGTGGTCGGGGGTCTGGTGTCTGAGGTCAGGGGTCTGGGGTCGGGCGTGGTCTCCGGGCAGGTTGGGGTCTGGGGTCAGGTGTCTGGGTCTGGGGTCTGGGGTCTGGGGATCGGCCTGGGGTCTGGGGTTGGGGGTTTGGGAATCGGCCTGGGGTCTGGGGCTGGGGGTGTGGGGTCTGGGGTTGGGGGTCGGGGGTCTGGGGTCTCAGGTCTGGGTTTTGGGGTTGGGAGTCTTGGGTTTGGGGTCTGGGTCTAGGGTCAGGTTCTGGGGTCGGGTGTCAGGTGTCTGGGGTCTGGGGTCGGTGGTCGGAGGTCTGGGGTTTGGGGTCTGAGTCTGGGTATGGGGTCGGGGGTCTTGGTCTGGCGCCGGAGTCTTGGGTTTGTGGTCGGGAGTTTGGGGTCTGGATTCAGGTGTCTGGGGTTGGAGTCTGGGGTCTGGGTTTGCGGTTTTGGGGTCTCGGTTCGGAGGTCTGGGGTCAGGGGTCTGGGGTCGGGCTTCTGGGGTCTGGGGTCTGGGTGGGGACTGGGGTGGAGCCCAGGTCTGATGTCTGAGGTTTGGGGTTGTGGTCTGGGATTGGGGGTCTGGGGTCTGGGGACGGGGGTCTGAGGTTGGGCGTCTGGGGTCTGGGTCTGAGGTTGGGGGTCTGAGCCTGGGATCTGGGGTCTGTGGTTGTGGGTCTGGGGTCTGGACCTGGGGTTGTGGTCTGGGGTCGGGGGTCTGGGACCAGGGTCTGGGTCTTGGGTCGGAGGTCGGGGAACGGGGGTCTGGGGTCGGGGGTCTGGGGCCTGGGGTTGGGCGGGCTCTCCGGGCAGGTTGGGGTCTGGAGTCTGGGTCTGCGGTCAGGGGTCCGGGGTCTGGGGTCTGGGGTCAGGGGTCTGGGGTCGGGCGTGGTCTCCGAGTAGGTTGGGGTCTGGGGTCTGCAGTCAGGGTCTGGGGTCAGGTGTGTGGAGTCTGGGGTCTGGGGATCGGCCTTGGGTCTGGGGTCTGGGCCCGGTTTCTGGCGTCTGAACCTGGGGTCTGGGGTCTGGGGTCAGGGGTCAGGGGTTGGGCGTTGGGGGTCTGTGGTCGGGGGTCAGGTGTCTGGGCCTGGGGTTGTGGTCTGGGGTATGGGGCCAGGGTCTAGGTCTGGGGTCGGGGGTCAGGGGTCTGGTGTCTGGTTTCGGGGGTCAGGTGTCTGGGTCTGGGATCTGGGGTCTGGGGTCGGGGTCTGGGGTCTGGGGTTGGGTGGGCTCTCCAGGCAGGTGGGGGTCTGGAGTCTGGGGTCTGGGTTCATGGAATGGGGTCTGGGATCTGGGGTCTGTGGTCGGGTGTCGGGGTTTTTAGCACTCATTGCCTCCTGACCAGCAGGAAGGGCAAAGAGAACACGCCCCGACTAAGATGAGACCGAGAAAGGATAGGGCTGGCTGGCCGCCTTCACCCAGCCCTCCCTTCTCCAGAGGGAAGACACAGACGTGCCAGGGAGAATGTCACAGCAGACTCATTTAATGGGAAGATACCAGGGGCTAAAGTAAGAAACAGGAATCTATTAACATAAAAGTAGGCAGGACAGGGGGAGGTAGGTGCGGTCAGAGAGGGCTGCGAGGCCAATCCATGGGTTTGAGGTAGCCTTATTTTACATCACAAAACCTAGCCAAACCTCCCAACCAGGAGACAGGCAGGCTGGATCTCCAAAACCAGGAAGTGAGCACTGGGCCATGAGGTAGGCCTTTTACCTTTGATGTGACGTGCCCCACAGTCGGGGGTCCGGGGTCGGGGGTCGGGGGTCTGTAGTTGGGGGTTGGGGGCCTGGGGTCGGGGGTCGGGGGTCAGGCTTGGTTCGGGGGTCTGGGGTCTCTGGGGTGTGAGGTCTGGGGTCGGTGGTCTGGGGTCGGGTTTGGGGTCTGGGTCTGGGTCTGGCTCTGAGGTCTGGGGTTGGGGGTTTGGGTGGGTTCAGGGGTCTGGGGTCGGGGGTCTGGGTTCTGGGGATCGGCCTGGGGTATAGGGTCGGGGGTGTGGGGGTGGGGTCAGGGTTCTGGGGTCTGAGGCCGGTTTCTGGGGTCCGGGGTCTCGGGAATGGGGTTTGGGTTCGGGCGTCTGTGCTTTGGGGCCTGAGTCTAGGGTCAGGGTCTGGGGTCTGGGGTCGGGGGTCGGGGGTCAGGCTTGGGTCGGGGGTCTGGGGTCTCTGGGGTCTGGGGTCTGGGGTCAGTGGTCCGGGGTCTTGGGTTGGGGGTCTGGGTCTGGGTCTGGGGTCTGGGGTTGGGGGTCTGGGTGGGGTCGGGGGTCTGGGGTCGGGGATTGGGGGTCGTGGGTCTGGGGTCTGGGGTTGGGGGTCAGTGGTCTGGGGTCTGGCGCCCGGGGTGTGGGGTCGGGGGTCTGGGGTCTGAGTTCGGGGTCGGGGGTCTTTGGTCTGGGGTTGGGGGTCGGTGGTCTGGGGTCTGGGGTCTGGGGTCTGTTGTCAGGGGTCTGGGTCTGTGGTTGGGGGTCTATGTCTGGGTTCGGCGTCTGTGGTCTGGGACCAGGGTCTGGGCTATGTGGTTGGGCATGTGGGGTCGGGGGCCTGGGGTAGGTGGTCTCGGGTCTGGGTTCTGGGGTCGAGGGTCTGGGATCTGGGGTCGGGGTCTGGGGTCAGGGGTGTGGGGTCTGGGCCTAGGGTCTGGGGTCTATGTCCTGGGGTCTGGCGTCTGAGTCCTGAGGTCTGGGGTCGGGGGTCTGGGGTCTGGGGTCTGGAATCGGGGGTTGTGGGGCGGGTGTGGGGCGGGCTCTATGGGCAGGATGGGGTCTGGGGTGTGTGGTCTTGGTTCGGGGGTCAGGGTCTGGGGTCTGGGGTCGGGCGGGCTCTCTGGGCATGTTGGGGTCTGGGGTCTGAGGTCTGGGGTTGTGGGTCAAGGGTGTGGGGTCTTGGGTCTTGGTTCTGTGGTCTGGGGTCTGGTGCCAGGGTCTGGGGTCTGGGATCTGGGGTCGGGTCTGGATCAGGGGTCGGGGGTCTGGGATCTGTGGTCGGGGGTCTGGGGCCGGGGGTCTGGGGTCTTGGGTCAGGGGTCTGGGGTCGGGGGTCTGGGGTCTGTGGTCGGGGGTCTGGGGTCGGGGATCTGGGGTCTGTGTTCGGGGGTCTGGGGACTGGGGCCGGGATCTGGGGTTTGTGGTCGGGAGTTTGGGGTCTGGTGTTGGGTGTCTGGGGTTGGAGGTCTGACTTTGGGGTTCTGGGGTCATGGGACTGGGGTCATGGATCTGGGGTCTGGTGTCGGGGGTCTGGTGTCTGGGGTCGGGGGTCTGGGGTCTGATGTCGGGGGTCTGGTGTCTGGGGCTGCGATCTAGGGCCTGGGCCTGGGGACTGAGGTCTGGGGTCGGGGGTCTGGTGTCGGGAGTCTGGGGTCTCGGTCTGGGGTCTGGGGTCTGTGGACGGGGTTCTGGGGTCTAGGTGGGGTCGGGTGTCTGGGGTCTGGATCTGGGGCCAGAGCCTGGGGTCTGGGGTCGGTGGTCTGTGGTCTGGTGTCGGTGGTCGGTGGTCTGGGGTCTGGGTCTGGAAGTCTGGGTCTTGGGCCTGGGATCTGGGGTCTTTGGTCTGGGGTCTGGGGTCTTTGGTCTGGGGTCTGGGGCTGGGGTCGCGGGTCTGGGGTCAGGTGTCTGGGGTGTGGGGTCTGGGGATCGGCCTGTGGTCTGGAGTCGGGGGTGTGGGTCTGGGGTCCAGGATCTGGGGCCGGTTTCTCGGGTCTGGTCCTGGGGTCTGGAGTCTGGGGTCAGGGGTCTGGGGTCGGGCATTGGGGGTCTATGGTCAGGGGTCAGTGGTCTGGCCTGGGGTTGTGATCTGGGGTCTGGGGTGTGGGGCCAGGGTATGGGTCTGGAGTCGGGGGTCAGGGGTCTGGTGTCTGGGTTCGGGGGTCAGGTGTCTGGGTCTTGGATCTGGGGTCTGGGGTCTGGGGTCTTTGGTCTGGGGTTAGGCGGGCACTCCAGGCAGGTTGGGGTCGGGAGTCTGGGTTCTGGGGTCTGAGGTCGGGGGTCGGGGGTCTGAGGTCGGGGGTTTGTAGTCACGGGTTGGGGGTCTGGGTTCGCGGGTCTGGGGTCGAGGGTCTGGGGTCTGGGGTCTGGGGTCTGGGGTCAGGGGTCGGGGGTCTTGGTCTATGGTCGGGGATCTGTGTCTGGTTTCGGGGTCTATGGTCTGGGACCAGGGTCTGGGCTATGGGGTCAGGGCTCTGGGGTCTGGGGTCGGGGGCCTGTGGTAGGGGATCTCGGGTCCGGGTTCTGGGGTCGAGAGTCTGGGGTCGGGGGTCTGGGGTCTGGGGTCTGAGGTCGGGGGTCGGTGGTCTGGTGTCTGCGGTCGGTGGTCTGGGGTCTGTGATCGTGGGTGTGGGGTCGGGGGTCTGGGGTCTGAGTTCGGGGTCGGGGGTCTGTGGTCTCGGGCCAGGGTCTGGGCTATGGGGTCGGGGTTCTGGGGTCTGGGATGGGGGCCAGGGCTAGGGAGGGGGTCTCGGGTGCGGGTTCTGGGGTTGAGGGTCTGGGATCTAGGGTCGGAGTCTCGGGCTGGGGTCGGAGGTCCTGGGTCAGGGGTCTGGGGTCGGGGGTTTGGGCCTGGGGTCTGGGTTCTGTGTCCTGAGGTCCGGGGTCGGGGGTCTGGGGTCTGTGGTTTGGGATCGGGGGGTTGGGGGTTGGGTGTCGGGCGAGCTCTCCGGGCAGGTTGGGGTCTGGGGTCTGGGGTCTTGGTTCGGGAGTCGGGGTCTGGGGTCTGGCGGACTCGCTGGGCAGGTTGGGGTCTGGGGTCTGAGGTCTGGGGTCTGGGGTCTGGGGTCTGGCGGGCTCGCCGGGCAGGTTGGGGTCTGGGGTCTGGGGTCTGGGGTCTGGAGTCTGGGGTGTGTGGTCGGGGTCTGGGGTCTGGGGTCAGGCGGGTACTCCGGGCAGGTTGGGGTCTGGGGTCGGGGGTCTGGTTTTGGGGTCTGGGATCTGGGGTCTGGGGCCGGGGTCTGGGGTTTGTGGTCGGGAGTTTGGGGTCTGGTGTCGGGCGTCTGGGGTTGGAGGTCTGGGGTCTGGGTTTGGGGTTCTCAGGTCATGGGTCTGGGGTCTGGTGTCTGGTGTCGGGGGTCTGGTGTTGGGGCTCTGGTGTCTGGGGCTGGGGTCTGGGTCCTGGGCCTGGGGACTGAGGTCTGGGGTCGGGGGTCTGGTGTCTGGGTTGGGTCGGTGGTCTGGGGTCTCAGTCTGGGGTCTGGGGTCTGTGGACATGGTTCTGGGGTCTAGGTGAGGTCGGGGGTCTGGGATTTGTGGTCTGGATCTGGGGTCGGTGGTCTGGGGTCGGTGGTCTGGGTCTGGGGGTCTGGGTCTTGGGCCTGGGGTCTGGAGTCTTTGGTCTGGGGTCTGGGGTCTTTGGTCTGGGGTCTGGGGTCTGATATCATGGGTTGACGTCTGGGGTCTGGGGTCGGGGATCTCAGGTAGGGGGTCGGGGGTCAGGGGTCTGGGTCCAGGGTCTGGGTCAGGGGACGGAGGTCGGGGGTCCGGGGTCTGGCGTCTGGTATCTGGGGTCTGGAGTTGGGGGTCTGGCGTCTGGGGTTGGGCAGGCTCTCCGGGCAGGTTGGGGTCTGGAGTGTGGGGTCTGCGGTCGGGGTCTGGGGTCTGTGGTGGGAGGTCTGGGGACTGGGGTCTGGGGTCAGGGGTCTGGGGCTGGGCGTGGTCTCCAAGCAGGTTGGGGTCTGGGGTTGGGGGTCTGGGGTCAGGTGTTTGGGGTCTGGAGTCGGGGGTCTGGGGCCAGGGTCTGGGTCTCGGTTTCGGGGTCTGGTCCTGGGGTCTGTGGTCTGGGGTCAGGGGTCTGGGGTTGGGCGTTGGGGGTTCTGGGGTCGGGGGTCAGGGGTCTGGCCTGGGGTTGTGGTCTGGGGTCTGGGGTGTGGGGCCAGGGTCTGGGGTGGAGGTCAGGGGTCTGGTGTCTGGTTTCGGGGTCAGGTGTCTGGGTCTGGGATCTGGGGTCTGGGGTGGGGACCTGGGTCTGGGGTTGGGCAAGCTCTCCAGGCAGGTTGGGGTCTGGAGTCTGGGGTCTGTGGTCGGGGGTCGGGGTTATGGGGCCTGGGGCCGGGGCTTGGGGGTCAGGCTGGGGTCTGGGGTCTGGAGTCTATGTGGTCTGGGGTCTGGGGTCAGATGTCTGGGGTCTGGGGTTTGGGGTCTGGTGTCTGGGATCTGTGGTCAGGGGTCTGGGGTCAGGGCCTGGAGTCTGGGGTCTGGGGTCTGGGGTCTGGGGTCGGGGATCTCAGGTAGGGGGTCGGGGGTCAGGGGTCTGGGTCCAGGGTCTGGGTCAGGGGACGGAGGTCGGGGGTCCGGGGTCTGGCGTCTGGTATCTGGGGTCTGGAGTTGTGGGTCGGGGTCTGGGTTCTGGGGTACGGGGTCTGGGGTAGGGGGTTGGGGGTCTGGGGTCTGGGCCGGTGCCTGGGTTCTGGAGTGTGGGGTCGGGGGTCTGGGTTCTGGGGATCGGCCTGGGGTCTAGGGTCGGGGGTGTGGGGTCTGGGATCTGGGGCCGGTATCTGGGGTCTGGGGTCTCGGGTCTGGGGTCTGGGTTCTGGGGCCTGGGTCTAGGGTCAGAGTCTGGGGCCGGGGATTGGGGGTCTGGGGCCTGGGGTCGGGGGTCGGGGGGTCAGGCTGGGGTCAGGGGTCTGGGGTGTCTGGGGTCTGGGGTCTGTGGTCTGGGGTCGGTGGTCTGTGGTCTGGGGTCTGAGTCTGGGTCTGGGGTCTGGGGTTGGGGGTCTGGGTGGGGTCTGGGGTTGGGGGTGTGGGGTCTGGGGTCGGGTGTCTGGGGTCTGGGGTCGGGGTGTGGGGACAGGGATCTGGGGTCTGATGTCGGGGGTCTGGGGTCTGGCGTCGGTGGTCTGGGTTCTGGGGTCGGGGTCTGGGGTCGGGAGTTGGGGGTGTGTGGCTGGGGGTTGGGGGTCTGGGGCCTGGGGTCGCGGGTCGGGGGTCAGGCTGGGGTTGGGGGTCTGGTGTCTCTGGAGTCTGGGGTCTGGTGTTGGTGGTCTGGGGTCTGGGGTTTGGGGTCTGGGTCTGGGGTCTGGTGTTGGGGGTCTAGGTGTGGTCGGGTGTCTGGGTTCACAGGTCTGGGATCGGGGGTCTGGGTCTGGGGTCAGGTGTCTGGTGTCTGGGTTCAGGAGTGTGGGGACGGGGGTCTTGGGCCTGAGGTCGGAGTCTGGGGTCTGGGGTTGGTGTCTGGGGGCTGGGGTCGGGAGTTGGGGGTCTGTGGCTGGGAGTCAGGGGTCGGGGGTCAAACTGGGGTCGGGGGTATGGGGACGGGAGTCTGGGGTCTGAGGTCGGGGGTCTGTTGTCTGGGTAGGGGGTCAGTGGTTTGGGGTCTAGGGTCGGGGTCTGGGGTCTGGGTGGGGTCTGGGATCTGGGTCTGATGTCTGGGGTCAGAGGTCTGGGGTCGGGGTTCTGGGTCTATGGTCGGGGGTCTGTGTCTGGGTTTGGAGTCTGTGGTCTGGGGCTGGGTGCCTGGGTTAGGGGGATGGGGGTCTGCGGTCTGGAGTCTGGGGTCTGGGATCTGGGGTCGGGGGTCTGGGTTCGGGGATCTGTGGTCGGGGGTCTGGCGTCTGTGGTCAGGAGTCTGGGTTCGTGGGCCGGGGTCGGGGGTCTGGGGAGTGGTGTCTGGGATCTGGGGTCTGGGGTCTGTATTCTGGGGTTGGTGGTCGGGGGTCAGGGGTCTGGGGTCTGGGTTCTGGGATCGGGGGTCGGGGGTCGGGGGTTGGGCGGGCTATCCGGGCAGGTGAAGTCTGGGGTCGGAGGTCTGGGGTCTGGGGTCTGGGGCTGGGGTCTGGGGTCTGGGATCTTGGGTCGGATCTGGATCAGGGTCTGGGGTCTGGGGTCTGGGGTCGGGGATCTGTGGTCAGGGGTCTGGGTGGGGACTGGGGTTTGGGGTCTGGGTCTGGGGTTTGGGTCTGGGGTTTGGGTTCGGAGGTCTGGGGTCTGGTTTCAGAGTCTGGGGTGGGGGGGCTGGCGTCTGGGGTCTTAGATCTGTGGGCTGGGGTCTGGGGTCTGGGGCTGGGGTCTGGGGTCTGGGATATGGGGTCGGGTGTGGCGTCTGGGGTCTGGATTCTGGGGTCGGTGGTCTGGGGACTGGGGCTTGGGGTTTGGGTCTGGGGTCTGATTTCAGAGTCTGGGGTCGGGGGTCTGGGTCTGTGGTCTGAGGTTTGGGGCCGGGGTCTGGGGTCTGGGGTCGGGTTCTGGGGTCGGGTTCTGGGGTCTGGTGTCGGGGGTCTGCGGTTGGAGGTCTGGGGTCGGGGGGCTGGGGTAGGGGGTCTGGGGTCTGGGTTGGGGGGGTCTGCTGTTGGGGGTCTGCTGTCGGGGATCTGGGGTCTGTGGTCTGGTGTCAGGTGTCAGGTGTCCGGGGTCGAGGTCTGGGGTCTGGGGTCTGGGTCTCAGATTTGGGTCTGGGGTCTGGGTTTGGGGGTCTGGCGTCTGGGGTCTGGATTCTGGGGTCAGTGGTCGGGTGTCTGGGGTCTGGGTGGGGACTGGGGTTTTGGGTCTGGGTCTGGGGTTTGGGTCTGGGGTTTGGGGTCGGGGGTCTGGGGTCTGGTTTCGGAGTCTGGGGTCGGGGGTTTGGGTCAGGGGTCTGGGGTCTGGGTCCGGGGTCTGGGGTCTGGTGTCGGGGTTTGGGGTCTGGTGTCAGGGGTCTGGGGTTGGAGGTATTGGGTCGGAGGTCTGGGGTATGGAGTCTGGGGTCTGGGTTCGGGGGGCTGGGGTCAGGGGTCTAGGGTGGGTGTCTGGGGTCTGTGGTCTGTTGTCGGGGGTCTGGGGTCGATGTCTGGGGTCTGGGGTCTAGGGTCGGGGACTGGGGTCTGGGGTCGGTGGTCTGGGGTCTGGGTTCTTGGGTCTGGGGTCTGGGTATGGGGTTGTGGGTCGGTGGTAGGGTGTCTGGGGTCGGGGGTCGGTTGTCGGGTGTCTGGGGTCTGGGTGGGGTCTGGGTCTGGGGTCTGGGGTCTGGGTATGGGGTTGGGGGTCTGGGTCTGGGGCCTGGGGCTAGGAGTTTGGGGTCTGGTGTCGGGAGTCAGGGGTCGGAGGTCTGGGTCTGGTTTTGGGGGTCTGGGGTCTGGGGTCAGGGGTTGGGCATCTGTGGTCTGGGTCTGGGGTCTGGGGTCTGGTGTCGGGAGTCTGGTGTCTGGGGCTGGCGTCTGGGGCCTGGGCCTGAGGTCTGGGGTCGGGGATCTGGTGTCTGGGTTGTGTTGGTGGTCTGGGATCTCGGTCTGGGGTCTGGGGACTGGGGATGGGGTTCTGGGGTCTAGGTGGGGTCTGGGGTCTGGATCTGGGGTTGGGGCTCTGGGATCTGGGTCTGGGTCTGGGGCCAGGGGTCGGCGGTCTTGGGTCTGAGGCCAGTGCCTGGGGTCGGGGGTCAGGGGTCTGGGGTCTGTGGTCTGGTGGCAGGGGCCGGTGCCTGGGGTTGGCGGTCGGGGGTCTGCGGTCTGGCGTCGTGTGTTTGGGGTCTGGGTCTGGGGTCCGGGGTCAAGGGTCTAGGTATGGGTTCTGGGGCCTGGGGTCGTGGATCTGGAGTCTGGAGTGGTCTGGGTCTGGGGTCGGGGGTCTCGGGTCTGTGGTTGGGGGTCTGGGGTCTGGTTCGGGAGTCTGGTGTCTGGGGCTGGGGGCTGGGGCCTGGGCCTGTGGACTGAGGTCTGGGGTCGGGGATCTGGTGTCTGGGTTGGGTCGGTGGTCTGCGGTCTCGGTCTGGGGTCTGGGGTCTCTGGACGGGGTTCTGGGGTCTAGGTGTGGTCGGGGGGCTGGGGTCTAGGGTCTGGATCTGGGGCCAGAGCCTGGGGTCTGCGGTCGGTGGTCTGTCGTCTGGGGTCTGGGTCTTGTGCCTGGGGTCAGGGGTCTTTGGTCTGGGGTCTGGGGTCTTTGGTCTGGGGTCTGGGGTCTTTGGTCTGGGGTCTGAGGCCCGGGTCTGGGGTCTAGGTCTGGGGTCTGGGGTCTGGGGTCTGAGGTCATGTGTCGGGGTCTGGGGTATGGGGTCAGGGGTCTGGGGTCTGGAGTCTGGGGTCGGGGGCCTGGGGTAGGGGATCTCGGGTCTCGGTTCTGGGGTCGAGGGTCTGGGGTCAGGGGTCTGGAGCTGGGCCTGGGGTCTGGGGTCTGTGTCCTGAGGTCCGGGGTCAGGGGTCTGGGGTCTGGGTCTGGGATCGGGGGTTGGGGGTCGGAGGTCGGGCGCGCTCTCCTGGCAGGTTGGCGTCTGTGGTCTGGGCCTTGATTCGGGGGTTGGGGTCTGGGGTCTGGTGTCGGGCGGGCTCTCTGGGCAGGTTGGGGTCTGGGGTCTGAGCTCTGAGGTATGGGGTTGGGGGTCGCGGGTCTGGGGTCTGGGGCCAGGGTTTGGGGTCTGGGATCTGGGTCGGGTCTGGATCAGGGGTCTGGGGGCTGGTGTCTGGGATCTGTGACGGGGGTCTGGGGCCGGAGCCTAGGGTCTTGGGTCTGGGGTCTGGGTTCTGGGGTCTGGGTCTGGGGTCTGTGGTCGGGGGTCTGGTTATGGGGTCGGGGGGGTCTGGTTTTGGGGTCTGGGGTCTGGGGCCATGGTCTGTTGTTTGTGGTCGGGAGTTTTGGGTCTGGTGTTGGGCGTCTGGTTTTGGGGTTCTCAGGTTGTGGGTCTGGGGTCTGGTGTCGGGGGTCTGGTGTCTGGGACTGGGGTCTGGGGCTTGGGCCTGGGGACTGAGTTCTGGGGTCGTGGGTCTTGTGTTTGGGTTGGGTCGGTGGTCTGGGGTCCGGGTCTGGGGTTGGGGTTCCAGGGATTAGGTGGAGTCGGGGGTCTGGGGTCTGGGGTCTGGATCTGGGGCCAGAGCCTGGGGTCTGGGGTCGGTGGTCTGGGGTCTGGGGTCGTTGGTCTGGGGTCTGGGTCTGGGGTCTGGATCTTGGGCCTGGGGTCTGGGGTCTTTGGTCTGGGGTCTGGGCCGGGGTCTGGGGTCGGGGTCTGGGGTCTGGAGTCGTGGGTCGGTGTCTGGGGTCTGGGGTAGGGGGTCGGGAGTCTGGGGTAAAGGGATCGGCCTGGGGTCTATGGTCGGGGGTCTGGGGTCTGGGGCCGGGGTCTGGGGTCTGGGATCTGGGTCGGGTCTGGATCAGGGGTCTGGGGTCTGTGGTCTGGGTCTGTGGTCGGGGGTCTGGGGTCTGTGGTCTGGGGTCTGTGGTCAGGGGTCTGGTTATGGGGTTGGGGGTCTGGTTATGGGGTCGAGGGTCTGGTTTAGGGGTCTGGGGTCTGGGGCCGGGGTCTGCGTTTGGGGTTCTGGGGTCATGGGTCTGGGGTCTGGTGTTGGGGGTCTGGTGTCTGGGGTCTGGTGTCCCATTGGCTCTCCAGTTCTAGTGGCAGTAGAGTGTGCTGCACAGTCAAGTCTTTGCTAACCAAGCAGGTTGGCAGGCAGGCAGTGAAGCAGGAACCTCCTCGGGGGAAAAACCAGGCTGAGAGGGGAGGCCATGGCCAGGGCTCATCTTCCTCTGCCGGTATTGAGCCTCCAGAGCATCTGGAGGGGCTGTGAGGTTTCAGACAGTGGACAACCATTTCACCCTACCAGGTGCTCACAATCTGGGCCTCCATGCTTCCTAGGGTAGAAGTAAGCGGTAGCACTCGGCCCCAGGATCTGGAGCCCTCCAGGGTCCCTCCACGCCCACCCCTGGGTGAGCAACCGATTCCTCCCCACCACCCCAGAACGGACAGCGGGTCCCCCCATGCCCAACCCAGAGCACGGACTCCAAGCCCTGTCCATGGCCACCAAAGCAGACCACCCCCGGAAACTGTCCTGGTTCACAGGCTGCTGCTCTGTTCGCCCTGCCTCTCCAGGTGGGAAGGGGAAGAGGAGGAGCTGAGAGGAGAGCAGCCAAAGGCAGTGGGAAGAACAGCCAGAGAAAAAGGCGGGCTGGAGCCGGAGTGGGGCTGAGGCTTGAGAAGGGCGGGGCTTGTGGGGGGCTGAGCACCGGGGGGTGGGGCCTGGACAAGGAAAGGAGGTCAGCGGTCTAGGGCGGGACTTGGAGGGAGAGCTCCACGGTGGTGGAGCCAGGGCACGGAACAGGTGGTCTGGGGGCGGGGTTTGCATGGTCCGAGCCTGAGAGCGGTGGGGCAGAGCGAGGCCTTGAGAGGTCAGGGGCGGGGCTTGCAGGGTCAGAGGCTGAGAGGGGTGGGGTGGAGCAAGGATGTGAGCAGTCGGGGGCGGGGCAAGGACGCTGAACTGGTTCCGGTCGGTTCGTCCTGGGACCAGTCCGCCTGTGAAAGGCTCCAGTGTGAGAGAGAGAGCGGCATTTGTTCTGGGGCCTAGAGAGCTGGGCAGGACACTCTCGGCCTGTTGTGTGTTCACCTGTCCTGTAAGCTGCCGGCAGCGTTTCTTCTTGGGGAAGGGCCTGAAGGAGGCTATCTCTACCCAGACGCTGCATGTGTGAGAGGAAGGCCCTTAGGCCTAAGCCAGGACACTGGATCCAGCTCTGTGTCAGAGGTGCGCTTTTTAGCCTAGGCAGAGCCAGGGCCTGGTGTGTGGTGGCTGTGAAAGTGTGTGGAGAAGTGGGGGGGGCAGCTTGGTTTTTCCTCTTCCTGAAGGGCCTTCAGCCATGTTAAGCCGAAGCCAGGCCTCCAGAGCCAGCTCCGTCAGTGGTGAGCTTTCAGTGTAGGCCCAGGGCCTGGTTGAGAGTGGACAGGTGTGGCAGCGCGCCCACCACTGCCTCCTCTTTTGTTTTATTTTCCTCCATCCAGGCCCGAGGAGGGTGCCGCCATGGGAGGGAGGGGTCAGAGCAAATATGGCTTGGGCAGCTGCCACTCCACTGTGAGGACTTGAGGGGTTGCAGGTGGGGCTTGTGTGTTCAGCCAGAGAGGGGTTGGGCGGAGTGAGGACGTGAGAGGTCAGGGCTGGGGCTTACAGGTTAAGAGGCTGAGAGGGGTGGGGTGGAGCAAGGACGTGAGGCGTCAGTGGTGGGGCGAGGACACTGAACTGGTTCCGGTTGGTTCTTCCTGGGACCAGTCCGCCTGTGAAAGGCTCCAGTGAGAGAGAGAGCGGCATTTGTTCTGGGGCCTAGAGAGCTGGGCAGGACACTCTCGGTCTGTTGTGTGTTCACCCGTCTTGTAAGCTGCCGGCAGCGTTTTTTCTTGGGGAAGGGCCTGAAGGAGGCTATCTCTACCCAGACGCTGCATGTGTGAGAGGAAGGCCCTTAGGCCTAAGGCAGCTCCCAGTCAGAGGTGCGCTTTTTAGCCTAGGCAGAGCCAGGGCCTGGTCTGTGGTGGCTGTGAAAGTGTGTGGAGGAGTAGGGTGGGCAGCTTCGTTTTTCCTCTTCCTGAAGGGCCTTCGGCCATGTTAAGCCAAAGCCAGGCCTCCTGAGCCAGCTCCGTCAGTGGTGAGCTTTCAGTGTAGACCCAGGACCTGGTTGAGAGTGGACAGGTGCGGCAGCACGCCCGCCACTGCCTCCTCTTTTGTTTTATTTTCCTCCGTCCAGTGCCGGGGGTGGTGCCGCCATGGGAGGGAGGGGACAGAGCAAATAGTGCCTGGGCTGCTGCCCCTCCACTGTGAGGACTTGAGGGGTTGCAGGCGGGGTTTGTGGGTTCAGCCTGAGAGGGGTTGGGTGGAGCGAGGACGTGAGAGGTCAGGGCCGGGGCTTGCAGGGTCAGAGGCTGAGAGGGGTGGGGCGAAGTGAGATCTTAAGGGGTCTGGGCGCTGGACTGGTACTGGGCGTTTCTTCTTGGGGAAGGGCCTGAAAGAGCCTATCTATACTCAGAGGCTGCATGTGTGTGAGGAAGGCCAGGGCTCTTGAGGTAAAGCAGTGCTTCTTGCCAGGTCTATACAAGGCATGGGCAGGTGGTGGCTGTGAAGGTGTGTGAAGTGTGGCCTGCCACGCCCTGTGCGTCCTTTGTGCTCTTCCTGAAGAGCACATGTTAGGCCCAAGCCAGACCTCCAGAGGCAGCTCACAGTCAGCGGTGAGTTTTCAGTGTAGAAGGCCCAGGGCCTGGTGGAGAGTGGAGAGGCCTGGCAAGCCTCCTGCCGCTTTCCCTGGCCCGGGATCTGCCTCATGAGGAGCTTGGTGGGGTAGCAGATGGTGGGAGCAGAAAGTGTGGTCTATGTGCCTTTTTCTTTTTTTCCTTCTGTCAGCACTACCCCAGATCCTGCTCAGCAGAAGAGATGCCTCGGGATGCTGAGCATTTGTTCTTCAGAGACTCCTTTCACTGTAGGTGCTGTGATGAGAAAAGATGAAGATTCCAGAACCTTTGAATCAATCATAACTGTGGGATCTGGGTGTACACTCAAATGTAGGATGGGCTGTATGGATCCCAACACATGTTGCTCCCAGCCCACATCTTGCATGGCGCATGGGGGTTAGGGTGTGAGGGGATGTGTGGAAAGCATTGGTTTTTTTGCCAGGTGATGGTGGTCTGTATTCCTAGTTGCTAAGGTGTCCAAGATCTGAGGTTTGCAGTTCACACCTAGCCATGGAAGGAAAGTTCTTGAGGGTCTTTATATCCAATAATGGGTAAAAAAGCTAAAGTGGAGTTCAAGTGGTAGAACATTAGCCTTGAACAAACATTAGTCAGGAAGAACACCTAGGCCCTAAGTTCAAGCTCCAGGACCAGCACAGAAATATTTTTGTTTTTATTGTATAGGTCCAATAATCATTTTATTAGACACACAAAGGTAATTTAATTTCTGTTTGGTGAATTCCTGTGATATTGTGTTCCAGGGTCTCTCCCAAGCTGGGCAAGCACCTCAGCCTTTGATTTTCACAATTTCCAGGCTTTGCTCCATGTTATTTTCTCGTGACTATAGGCACTTTGAGAAGAAAATGCACAGAGTCAGGGTAAAATGTGGAGAGACTGGAAGCTTAGGATTGTGAATACAGGTTTAGTAGGTATGGCCCAACACAGGATGGTCTGGATGGACTCTATTTGAACTTGTTCTGGTGAAGTCAGGCCTTGCCCAGGCCTCTGGCCTCTCTCCAAGTGTGATCAAGTTTCATCCATACTTTGATCATCCTGGGGCCTGGAGAAGTGGGTGAGGGCATGTGTGAGGAAGGGTAGTCTCTCTCCCTCCATGCTTTGTGAGTTGGTGCTTCTCAGGACAACTTTGATGACCCTAGGCCCCTACCCGGGTCTCTGAATCTTCATTGTGATTTCACATCTGCTTTTGGTCATGTCCTTCTCAGTGCCTGTGGGTTGGAGCTGAGGGAATGCGGGAAGTTTCATTTGTAATTACACAGGTCATAGACACATTTTGCTCAACGTATCAATGCATTTAAATTTCTTTTGGTGAATTTAAAATTTATTGTGTTTCATGGCCTCCTACCACCTAGGCAAGCACCTCAACCCTGAGCCTCACCCCTTTCTGTCTAGTAACTCAATCAGTTCCTTTAGACTGATGTTGTATGTCCGTTTTCGAGTAGGGGCTTCTGTGTGACTGTTTCTGTTTTGTCTTCCCCTGACAGTATACAGGATCCCACTGACCAGTGGAGCAGTTCTAGCATCTTCACCCTTCATTGTGTGTTGATTTCTTCTGACCATAAGTACTTCAGGGGCAAAACTTGCTGAGTATCAGGAAAAAATGTGGAGTCCAGACACTGGGAATTGTGTCTCAAGAATCTGATTTTGTGGTCTAATGTTGAAGTGGCCTGACGGACACCTCCTACCCCTAACCTGCTTTCATAGACTCATGCTAAATGTAGGTCTCTAACCTCCTGTCTTCAGTCTATATCAGTTTTTATCTGTACTTCCAGTCATGTTCATGCCAAATCCTGGTGAATGGAATGAAGACACCTGTGAGGAAGGGCAGTCTATGCTTTCCTGCTTGTTAATTTGGTACTTGTCAGGACACCTTTTGCCACAGCAGGCTTATCCTAAGTCTGTATCCTCAGCTCTGAGTCTTCACTGAGCTTTTAGCAATGTCTGTATATGGCATGGGGGTTGGGAGTGAGGAGATGTGTTACAGATGTTCAGGTCTTCATTATATACATCTTACATACACTTTTATTAGGCATTCCAAGGTATTTACATTTGCATGGGTGAATTCCAGTGGTAGGATGTTCACAGGCTAGGTCAGCAACTCCACACTAAGCCCTCTATGTTACGCCTCAGAAGTGGGGTTTTGTCAAGTTTCTAATAAGAATCTTTGGAGGGAAGCAGAAGGCATATCCTAGCACTTTTCCTTCTCTGTCAGACCTTCCAGGTCTTGTTTATCCTTCACCAGGCTCCTGGATGCCTAGCCTTTGTGGTGACTTGCCTTCCTCTACTTGTGTGCACTCTGAGGAGAAAATGTACCCAGTGTCAGAAGACCAACTGGAGAGGGGCCAGGAGCCTGGCCTAATGGTAGAGTGCTTGCCTAGTATACACAAAGCTCTGGGTTCAATTCTTTGGTACCACACACAGAAAAAAACCAGTCTTTGGTACCACAGACAGAAAAAGCCGGAAGTGGTGCTGTGACTCAGCATGAATTTTGTGGTCATGGTTCAGAATCAGGTTTGAGCAAGTACTGGGTTTTCTGTTATCCTTACATAGCAGGTTAATAAGTAAGGGTTAGTGTTAAGTGTTACAGAAAGATAGGGAATTATGTTTAGTGAATGGGTTAATGTTATGGATCTGGTAGTCATTGTGGAAAAGATTAGCATTTGCATTATGGAACAGGTCAGGTTTAAGGTTGGGGCAGAGTGTAGGGAATATGGTAGACAAAATGTGAGGTTGGGGATGTAGTGGAGGAAAATGTTCTAATAATGGTTCAGGAAAGGTTGAAGGTCAGGGAGCTTGTGAGGAAGAAATTATGGGATGGGTTAGGGTTTGGATATGTTATGGAACGGTCTTCAAAGTGTGTTAGGGGACAGGTGAGGAGCAGAGAACTTGTTAGGAAAGGGGTTATGTAGGTTCTGGGAGTGGGTTAGGATTGGACAAAGTGTTAGTTAGGCAGTTACATATGGATTGGGGCTAGAAGATGGTCTCGGGTGAGGCATAAGATTGGTGGGGCATTACAGTAATTTGTTAGGGTATGAGTGTGGGTTACGGCACCTGTGAAGATGTGAGTATGGCAGAGTTAGAGTGTATAGCGGGGTACATGGTAGGGAGCATGTGAAGATAATGTTTGGTTTAAGGTGCCTGTTAGGGTTAGGATTTAGTTTACATGTTAGGGCATGCGTTGAGGGTAGGTTTGGGGTACATGCTAGGGTGCATGGAAGGGCACCTATGTGATTTAGAGTGTGTGTTCTGGTACTTGATTCTGTATGTATTTCATGTTTAGGGTATATGTTAGGGTACAGGTTACAGTTATGGTACATGTTAGGGAACGTTAGGATGAAGGTTCCTGTTAGGGATAGGACACATATTAGAGTATATGTTAGTGTACACTTGGGGTACACGTTAGGGTGCCTGTAAGGGTGGTTTTGAGTACTGCTTGGATACTTGTACTGGTTAGGCAGGGTGGTACATGTTAATGATTAATGTACATTTTAATGTTACGGTACATTGTGTGGTACATGATAAGGTGTGGGTTATGGTACATGTCAAGGTGTGAGTATGGGCAAGAGTTAAGATGTATGATGGAGTATATGTTAGGGAACATGTTAGGATTCATATTAGGGTTAGGGCAAGTTCTAGGGTATGTGTTACATTATGCCTTTGGGGTACATGTTAGGTGCATATGTAGTTTAGAGTATGTATTGGTGGTTAGGGTACATATCAGGATAGGCATTAAATTTAGGGTACATGTCAAGGATATATGTTCGTGTATTGGTTACATTTAGTCCGTGTCGTTAGGGTACTGGTTAGTGTTGTGGTTTTGGTTAATAGTAGGTCATGCTTGGGTATATGTTGGGTTACATTTGGGTACATGTAGGGTGCTTGTGAGGGTACCTAGTCTTAGAGTTCATGGTAAAAATCTAGGATGTGGTTAAGGTATGCTTCAGGTTTAGGACATATATTAGTGTATTTGTTGGGGTAAGTGTTAGAGCACATGATAGGGTACATTGGGGTACATGTTAGGATGCATTTAAGGGTACCTGTATGCGTTAGGGTTCTTACTACTGTATGTGTTACTGGTTAGGGTACATATTGGATACGTGTTGAGGTCAGGGTATGTGTAAGGATATTAGGGGTTGGATTAGGGTTAGGATATCAGGGTTTGTGGTGAGGTATGAGTTAGGGTGCATGTAAGGGTAATTATGGCTTACACTATACATTTGGGTCCTCATGACCATATCTGTCAGTGTTTATAGAGTATGGGTTAGGATATGTGTTAGAATCTGTGTCAGGGTATGTGATGGGGTCCATGTTAGGGTATGTGTTAGAGTTCGGGTCATTGATAAGGGATCTTTGAAAGTTAAGGTCTTTGTTAGGGTTAGGGCACATGTTAGGCTATGTGTTATAGTACATTGGGATACCTGTTAGGATTCATGTAAGGGAACTTGTGTGAATAGAATACTCATAAGGCTATGTTAGAGTGTGTGTTAGTGCATGTTAGAAATAAGTAACATGTTAGGGTATGCTGGAAGTACATGTTAGGATGTATGTATGGGTACTTGTATTTATCGGGATACATGTTAGGATACTTGTTAGAATACCTAGTTGTGGTTAGGGTTCAAGTTAGGGTATGTATATTCGTGTCAGATAATATTTAAGGTCAGAGTGTGTTAGGGTACATTCAGGAGGCATGTAAGGGTTACCTGTATGGTTTATAGTTACCTATATGGTTTACTATATGGTTTAGCGTCTAGAGCATCTTTAGCATGTTATAGTGAAAATACTACTGGGAAACCTGCTGCGGTAAAAATACATATTAAAGCTAGAATACCTATTAGGGAATACCTTAGGTTAGTTCAGAATACATGTTACAGTGCACTTAAGAGTATGTGTATGGATTTGAGTTTGTGTTAGGAAACCTTAGGGCACATTTGAGACACATGTTAGGGTACCTGTTATGGTACATACAGGAATTGCAGTACATGTTAGAGTATTTGTTAGGGTACATGTTAAGTTTTACAGTGTGTGTTTTGTTAGGGTGATAGTTCTGGTTTGGGTTAAGCAACGTGTTAGGATGTGCATCGGTAGAAGTTTAGGGTACTTCTTAGGGTATATGTTGTTATAGTCTACCTTCAGGGCACATGTTAGACTGTGTTAGGATACAATAGATTTGGATGTATTGGTGTATGTAAGGGTTCCTGTATGGTTGAGAGGATGTGTTAGGGTAGTTGTTACTGTATGTGTTGGTGATAAGGATACATGTTAGGATATGTATTAGGGTTAGAGTATGTTAGGGTACATGTTAGAGTATGTGTTAGGGTACATTGGGGGATAAATGTTAGCGTGTATGTAAGGGATACGTGTACAGTTTACAGTACCTGTTTGGGTCCCTGCTAGGTTTTGAGTACATGTTAGGGTTAAGGAACATGTTAGTATTAGCACACATGTTAGAGTATCTCTTTAGGGTTATGACAGGTTAGAGTTAGGGCGTGTTTGAAGTACAGGTTAGTGTTTATGATTCCAAACCAGTATGGACTTCAGCAGTTGGGGTTGATTAGGTCATAGTCCTTGCCCTACCACACTTGATGGTGTGGGCCCCACTCTGCCTAACTGGGGGAGACTGGAGATTGGAGAACATAGTTGTGCTTTCACTCTGTTGACACATTTGCCATGTGGACACGTGTGAGGGGATGGAGGGGATGGAGTACTGTGCATCTCTGTTTGGAAGCTTGGACCCACCATAAGCAGGTTCCACAAAAGGCCATCCACCTGCAGGGATGTGGGACACTGTGGTAAGTGCCAGGTAAGTGGGAGTTGGGATGTGGGTGAAGAAATTAGGGTTGCCAAGTTTCTGGGGTGGCTTTAGGGGTTAGAATTGTTAGGGTTACTATTGTTATTGTTGGTAGGGTTTTAATTTAGGGTTCAGGTACAGAGTTGTTGATGTTAGAGTAGGGTCAGGATTTGCTTAAATACCCTTAAGATGTATTGTAAGCCACCCAATAATCTTAGGCCTTAAGTTCCATCTTAGGTTCCTTGTTAGGTTCCGGGTTAGGGATAGGGTCAGCTTAGGGTTTTAGGGTAAGGGTTAGGGTTTTAGGTGGCTAGGGGGTTATGGGGTTAGGGTTAGGGTTAAGGAGAGGAGTCAGGGGTTAGGGTTAGGAGTTAGAGGTTAGAGGATTAGTTGTTTAGGGTAAGGAAGTAAGAGTCGGGGGTCGGGGGTCAGAGGTTAGAAGGGTTAGGGTTAGAAGGGTTAGGGTTAGAAGGGTTAGGGTTAGGAGTTAGAGTTAGGATTAGGGGTTAGGGTTAGGGTTAGGGTTAGGGTTAAGGGTTAGGGTTAAGGGTTAGGGTTAAGGGTTAGGGTTAGTGTTAAGAGTTAAGGGTTAGGGTTGGGGTTGGGTATGGGTAGGGGTAGGGGTAGGGTGAGGGTGAGGGTTTAGGGTTAGGGTTAAGGGTTAAGGGTTAGGTTTAGGGGTTAGGGTTAGGGGTTAGGGTTAAGGGTTAGGGTTAGGGTTAGGGTTAGTGGTTAGGGTTTGGGTTAGGGTTAAGGGTTTAGGGTTAGGGTTAGGGTTTGGGTTAGGGTTAGGGTTAGGGGTTAGGGTTAGGGTTAAGGTTAGGGTTAGGGTTTGGGTTAGGGTTAGGGGTTAGGGTTAGGGTTAGTGTTAGGGTAGGGTTAGGGTTAGGGTTACGGTTAGGGTTAGGGTTAGGGGTTAGGGTAAGGGTTAGGGTTAGGGTTAGAGTTTAGGGATAGGGTTAGGGGTTAGGGTTAGGGGTTAGGGTTAGAGTTAGGGTAGGGTTAGGGTTAGGGTTAGGGTTAGGGGTTAGGGTTAGGGTTAGGTTTAGGGGTTAGGGGTTAGGGGTTAGGGTTAGGGTTAGGGTTAGGGGGTTAGGGTTAGGGGGTTAGGGTTAGGGTTAGGGTTATGGGGTTAGGGTTAGCGGGTTAGGGTTAGGGTTAGGTTTAGGGTTAGGGTTAGGGTTAGGGTTAGGGGGTTAGGGGGTTAGGGGGTTAGGGTTAGGGTTAGGGTTAGGTTAGGGTAAGGGTTAGGGTTATGTGTGGGTTAGGGTTAGGGTTAGGGGTTAGGGTTAGGGTTAGGGTTAGGGGTTAGGGTTAGGGTTAAGGTTAGGGTTGGGGTTAGGGGTTAGGGTAAGGGTTAGGGTTAGGGGGTTAGGGTTAGGGGGTTATGGTTAAGGGATTAGGGTTAGGGTTAGGGTTAGGGGGTTAGGGTTAGGGTTAGGGGGTTAGGGTTAGGGGGTTAGGGTTAGGGGGTTAGGGCTAGGGTTAGGGTTAGGTTTAGGGTTAGGGTTAGGGTAGGGTTAGTGTAGGGTTAGGGTTAGGGCTAAGGGTTACGGTTAGGGTTAAGGGTTAGGGTGAGGGTGAGGGTGAGGTTTTAGGGTGAGGGTTAAGGTTAGGGTTAGGGTGGGTTAGGGTTAGGGTTAGGGTTGGGGTTAGGGTTGGGGTTGGGGTTGGGGTTGGGGTTAGGGTTAGGGGTTCGGGTTCGGTTTCGGGTAGGGTTAGGGTTAGGGTTAGGGTTAGGGTTTTAGGGTTAGGGTTAGGGTTAGGGTAGGGTTAGGGTTAGGGTTAGGGTAGGGTTAGGGTTAGGGTTAGGGTTTTAGGGTTAGGGTTAGGGTTAGGGTTAGGGGTAGGTTTAGACTTAGCTTTAGGGTTAGGGTTACGGTTAGGGGTAGGGTTAGGGCTAGGGTTAGCGTTAGGGGTATGGTTAGGGTTAGGGTTATGGTTAAGGGTAGGGTTGGGGTTATGGTTGAGTTTAAGGGTAGGGGTAGGTTTAGGGGTATGGTAGGGTTAGGCGTAGAGTTATGGTTAGGTTTAGGGTCAGGGGTAGGGTTAGGGTTAGGGTTAGGGTTAAGGTTAGAGGTAGGGTTAGGGTTAGATTTAGGGTTACGGTTAGGGGTATGGTTAGTGTTAGGGTTAGGGTTAGGGTTAGGTTTAGAGTTAGTGGTAGGGCTAGGGTTAGGGGTAGGAGTAGGGGTACAGTTAGGGTTAGGGTTAGCGTTACGGTTAGGAGTAGGGTTAGGGTTAAGGTTAAGGTTAGTGGTGGGGGTAGGGTTAGGGTTAGGATTAGGGATTGTGGTAGGGGTAAGAGTAGAGCTAGAGTTACGTTTAGGGGTAGGGGTAGGGTTAGGGTTAGGTTTAGGGTTAGGGTTAGGGTTAGGTTTAGGGTTAGGGGTAGGGTTAGCGTTAGCGGTAGGGTTATGGTTAGGGTTAGTGGTAGGGGTAAGGTTAGGGGTAGGGTGAGGGTTAGGGTTAGTGTTCGGGTTAGGGGTAGGGGTAGGGCTACAGTTAGGGTTGGGGATAGGGTTAGGGTTAGGGTTAGGGTTAGCGTTAGGGGTAGGTTTAGGGTTAGTGTTAGGGTTAGCTTTAGGGGTAGGGTTAGGGTTATGTTAGGGTTTGGGATTGGGGTAGGTGTAGGTGTAGGGCTGGAGTTAGGGTTAGGGGTAGGGGTAGGGGTAGGGTTAGGGTTAGGGGTAGGGTCAGGGTTATGGTTAGGTTTAGGGTTAGGGGTAGGGTTAGCGTTAGGGGTAGGGTTATGGTTAGGGTTAGTGGTAGGGGTAAGGTTAGGGGTAGGGTGAGGGTTAGGGTTAGTGTTCGGGTTAGGGGTAGGGGTAGGTTTAGGGTTAGGGTTAGGTTAGGGGTAGGGGTAGGAGTATGGTTAGGGTTAGGGTTTTAGAGTTCGGGTTAGGGTTAGGGATAGGGTTAGGGGTATGGGTAGGGTTAGGGTTAGGGTTAGGTTTAGCGTTAGGGATATGGTTAGGGTTAGGGGTAGCGTTAGGGTTAGGGTTAGAGGTAGTGGTAGGCGTAGGGTGTGGATTAGGGTTAGCGGTAGGGTTAGGGTTAGGTGTTGGGTTAGAGGTAGGTTTAGGGTTAGGTGTTGGGTTAGGGGTAGGGTTCGGGGTAGGGTTAGGCTTAAGGGTAGGGTTAGGTACTGGGTTAGGGTTAGGGTTAGGGTTAGCGTTAGGGGTAGGTTTAGGGTTAGGGTTAGGGTTAGGGTTAGCTTTATAGGTAGGGTTAGGTTTAGGGTTAGGGTTAGGGTTAGGGGTAGGGTTAGCGTTAGGGGTAGGGTTATGGTTAGGGTTAGTGGTAGGGGTAAGGTTAGGGGTAGGGTGAGGGTTATTGTTAGTGTTCGGGTTAGGGGTAGGGATAGGGTTAGGGTTAGGTTTAGGGTTAGGGTTAGGTTTAGGGTTAGGGGTAGGGTTAGCGTTAGGGGTAGGGTTATGGTTAGAGTTAGTGGTAGGGGTAAGGTTAGCGGTAGGGTGAGGGTTAGGGTTAGTGTTCGGGTTAGGGATAGGGGTAGGGGTACAGTTACGGTTGGGGATAGGTTTAGGGTTAGGGTTAGCGTTAGGGGTAGGTTTAGGGTTAGTGTTAGGGATAGCTTTAGGGGTAGTGGTAGGGTTATGGTTAGGGTTTGGTATTGGGGTAGGGGTAGGTGTAGGGCTAGAGGTAGGGTTAGGGGTAGGGGTCTGGTTAGGGATAGGGGTAGGGTTAGGGTTAGGGTTAGGTTTAGGGTTAGGGGTAGGGTTAGCGTTAGGGGTAGGGTTAGGGTTAGGGTTAGTGGTATGGGTAAGGTTAGGGGTAGGGTGAGGGTTAGGGTTAATGTTCGGGTTAGGGGTAGGGGTAGAGGTACAGTTAGGGTTAGGGATAGGGTTAGGGTTAGGGTTCAGGTTCGGGTTAGGGGTAGGGTTAGGGTTAGGGTTAGGGTTAGAGTGAGTGGTAGGGATAGGGTTAAGAGTTGAGTTACGGTTAGGGTTAGGGTTAGGTTAGGGGTAGAGGTAGGGGTATGGTTAGGGTTAGGGTTTTAGAGTTCGGGTTAGGGTTAGGGATAGGGTTAGGGGTAAGGGTAGGGTTAGGGTTACGGTTAAGGGTAGGGTTAGGGTTAGGGTTAGGGTTAGCGTTAGGGGTATGGTTAGGGTTAGGGGTAGAGTTAGGGTTAGGGTTAGAGGTAGGGGTAGGCGTAGGGTGTGGATTAGGGTTAGCGGTAGGGTTAGGGTTAGGGTTTGGGTTAGGGGTGTTGTTAGGGTTAGGTGTTGGGTTAGGGGTAGGGTTAGGGGTAGGGTTAGGCTTAATGGTAGGGTTAGGTACTGGGTTAGGGTTAGGGTTAGGGTTAGCGTTAGGGGTAGGTTTAGGGTTAGGGTTAGCTTTATGTGTAGGGTTAGGTTTAGGGTTAGGGTTAGGGTAAGGGTCAGGGTTAGGGTTACGATTAGGGTTAGGGTAAGGGTTAGGCGTAGGGTTAGGTTTAGGGTTAGGGTTAGCATTAGGGGGAGGGTTCGGATAAGGGTTAGGGTCAGGTGTAGGGTTAGGGTTAGGGTTAGGGTTAGGGTTATGGTTAGAGGTAGGGTTAGGGTTAGATTTAGGGTTACGGTTAGGGGTATGGTTAGTGTTTGGGTTAGGGGTAAGGGTAGGGGTAGGGTTAGGGTTTAGGTAAGTGGTAGGGGTAGGGTTAGGTGTAGGGGTAGGGGTAGTGTTAGTGGTATGGTTAGGGTTAGTGGTAGAGTTAGGGTTCGGGTTAGAGGTAGGGGTAGGCGTAGGGTGTGGATTAGGGTTAGTGGTAGGGTTAGGGTTAGGATTAGGGATAGGGGTAGGGTTAGGGTTAGGTGTTGGGTTAGGGGTAGGGTTAGGGGTAGGGTTAGGGTTAGGGTTAGGCTTAATGGTAGGGTTAGGTAGAAGGTTAGGTTTAGGTTTAGGGTTAGCGTTAGGGGTAGGTTTAGGGTTAGGGTTAGGGTTAGCTTTAGGGGTAGGGTTAGGATTAGGGTTAGTGGTAGGGGTAGGGTCAGGGTTAGGATTAGGATTAGGGTTAAGGTTAGGGTTAGGGTAGGGTTAGGGTTAGGGTTACGGTTAGGCGTAGGGTTAGGTTTAGTGTTAGGGTTAGCATTAGGGGGAGGGTTATGGTTAGGGTTAGGGTTACAGTTAGGGGTAGGGTTAGGCTTAGGGTCAGAGATAGGGTTAGGGGTGGGGTTAGGGGGAGGGTTAGGCTTAGTGGTACAGTTAGGGTTAGGGTTGGGGTGAGGGTGAGGGTTAGGTGTAGGGTTAGGGTTAGGGTTAGGGTGAGGGTTAGTGGTAAGGGTAGGGTTAGGGAAAGTGTTAGGGTTAGGTTTAGGGTTAGGTTTAGGGGTAGGGTTAGGGTTAGGGGTAGGGTTAGGGCTAGGGTTAGGGTTAGGTTTGGGGTAGGGGTAGGGTTAGGGTTAGGGTTAGGGTTAGGTTAGGGGTAGGGGAAGGGGTAGGGGTAGGGTTAGGGTTTTAGGGTTAGGGTTAGGGTTAGGGGTAGGGGTAGGGTTAGCCTTAGGTTTAGGGTTAGGGTTACGGTTAGGGGTAGGGTTAGGGTTAGGGTTCGCGTTAGGGGTATGTTTAGAGTTAGGGTTAGGGTTATGGTTAAGTGTATGGTTGGGGTTATGGTTGGGTTTAAGGGTAGGGGTAGGTTTAGGGGTATGGTAGGTTAGGCGTACAGTTAGGGTTAGGGTTAGGGTCAGGGGTAGGGTTAGGGTTAGGGTTACGGTTAGGGTTACGGTTAGAGGTAGGGATAGGGTTACATTTAGGGTTATGGTTAGGGGTATGGTTAGGGTTATTGTTAGGGTTAGCTTTAGGGGGAGGGTTATGGTTA
Organism: Megascapheus bottae; assembly: GCA_024803745.1. Classification (NCBI taxonomy): domain Eukaryota; kingdom Metazoa; phylum Chordata; class Mammalia; order Rodentia; family Geomyidae; genus Megascapheus; species Megascapheus bottae. The sequence continues at coordinate 1,872,492 of JANJXV010000033.1, forward strand.
GGGTTAGGGATTGGGGTAGGGTTAGGGGTCGGGCTAGAGTTAGGCTTAGGGGTAGGTGTAGGGTTAGGGTTAGGGGTAGGGTTAGCGTTAGGGGTAGGATTATGGTTAGGGTTAGTGGTAGGGGTAAGGTTAGGGGTAGGGTGAGGGTTAGGGTTAGTGTTCGGGTTAGGGGTAGGGGTAGGGGTACAGTTAGGGTTAGGGATAGGGTTAGGGTTAGGATTCAGGTTCGGGTTAGGGGTAGGGTTAGGGTTAGGGTTAGGGTTAGAGTGAGTGATAGGGATAGGGTTAAGGGTTGGGTTAGGGTTAGGTTTAGAGTTAGGTTAGGGGTAGGGGTAGGGGCATCGTTACGGTTAGGGTTTTAGGGTTCGGGTTAGGGTTAGGGAGAGGGTTAGGGGTAAGGGTAGGGTTAGGGTTAGGGGTAGGGTTACGGTTAAGAGTAGGGTTAGGGTTAGGGTTAGGATTAGCGTTAGCGGTATGGTTAGGGATAGGGGTAGAGTTAGGGTTAGGGTTAGAGGTATGGGTAGACGTAGGGTGTGGATTAGGGATAGCGGTAGGGTTAGGGTTAGGGGTAGGGGTAGGGGTAGGGGTAGGGTTAGAGTTAGGTGTTGGGTTAGGGGTAGGGTTAGGGGTAGGGTTAGGCGTAGGGTTAGGCTTAAGGGTAGGGTTAGGTACAGGGTTAGGGTTAGGGTTATGGTAAACGTTAGGGGTACGTTTAGGGTTAGGGTTGGGGTTAGCTTTATGGGTAGGGTTAGGGTTAGGGTTAGGGTTAGGTGTAAGGTCAGGGTTAGGGTTAGGATTAGGTTTAGGGTTAGGGTAAGGTTAGGGTTAGGGTTAGGGTTACGGTTAGGCGTAAGGTTAGGGTTAGCATTAGGGGGAGGTTTAGGGTTTGGGTTAGGGTTACGGGTAGGGGTAGGGTTAGGCTTAGGGTCAGGGTTAGGGTTAGGGGTGGGGTTAGGTGTAGGGTTAGGCTTAGTGGTATGGTTAGGGTTAGGGTTAGCGTTAGGTTTAGGGTTAGGTTTAGCGTTAAGGGTAGGGTTAGGTTTAGGGTTAGGGGTAGGGTTAGCGTTAGGGGTAGGGTTATGGTTAGGGTTAGTGGTAGGGGTAAGGTTAGGGGTAGGGTGAGGGTTACGGTTAGTGTTCGGGTTAGGGGTAGGGGTAGGGGTACAATTAGGGTTGGGGATAGGGTTACGGTTAGGGTTAGGGTTAGCGTTAGGGGTAGGTTTAGGGTTAGTGTTAGGGTTAGCTTTAGGGGTAGGGTTAGAGTTATGGTTAGCGTTTGGTATTGGGTAAGGGGTAGGTGTAAGGGTAGAGTTAGGGTTAGGGTTAGGGTTAGGCTTAATGGTAGGGTTAGGTACAAGTTTAGGGTTAGGGTTAGGGTTAGCGTTAGGGGTAGGTTTAGGGTTAGGGTTAGGGTTAGCTTTAAGGGTAGGGTTAGGGTTAGGGTTAGGGGTAGGGGTAGGGTCAGGGTTAGGATTAGGATTAGGGTTAAGGTTAGGGTTAGGGTAGGGTTAGGGTTAGGGTTACCGTTAGGCGTAGGGTTAGGTTTAGGGTTAGGGTTAGCATTAGGGGGAGGGTTATGGTTAGGGTTAGGGATACAGTGAGGGGTAGGGTTAGGCTTAGGGTCAGAGATAGGGTTAGGAGTGGGGTTAGGGGGAGGGTTAGACTTAGTGGTACGGTTAGGGTTAGGGTTAGGGTGAGGGTGAGGGTTAGGTGTAGGGTTAGGTTTAGGGTTAGGGTTAGGGGTAGGGTTAGGGTTAGGGGTAGGGTTAGGGCTAGGGTTAGTGGTAGGGTTAGGGTTAGAGTTAGGGGTAGGGTTAGGGCTAGGGTTAGGTTAGGGGTAGGGGTAGGAGTAGGGTTAGGGTTAGGGTTAGGTTTAGGGTTAGGGTTAGTGGTAGGGTTAGGGTTAGGGGTAGGGGTAGGGTTAGGGCTAGGGTTAGGGTTAGGTTAGGGGTAGGGGTATTATTAGGGTTAGGGTTAGGGTTAGGTTAGGGGTAGGGGAAGGGGTAGGGGTAGGGTTAGGGTTTTAGGGTTAGGGTTAGGGGTAGGGGTAGGGTTAGCCTTAGGTTTAGGGTTAGGGTTACGGTTAGCGGTAGGGTTAGGGTTAGGTTTCGCGTTAGGGGTATGGTTATGGTTAGGGTTAGGGTTATGGTTAAGTGTATGGTTGGGGTTATGGTTGGGTTTAAGGGTAGGGGTAAGGTTAGGGGTATGGTAGGGTTAGGTGTAGATTGAGGGTTAGGGTTAGGGTCAGGGGTAGGGTTAGGGTTAGGGTTAGGGTTAGGGTTACGGTTAGAGGTAGGGTTAGGGTTAGATTTAGGGTTATGGTTAGGGGTATGGTTAGGGTTATTGTTAGGGTTAGCTTTAGGGGTAGGGTTAGGGTTATGGTTAGGGTTAGGGATTGGGGTAGGGGTAGGGGTCGGGCTAGAGTTAGGCTTAGGGGTAGGGGTAGGGTTAGGGTTATGGTTAGGGTTAGCGTTAGGGGTAGGGTTATGGTTAGGGTTAGTGGTAGGGGTAAGGTTAGGGGTAGGGTGAGGGTTAGGGTTAGTGTTCGGGTTAGGGGTAGGGGTAGGGGTACAGTTAGAGTTAGGGATAGGGTTAGGGTTAGGGTTCAGGTTCGGGTTAGGGGTAGGGTTAGGGTTAGGGTTAGAGTTAGGTTAGGGGTAGGGGTAGGGGCATAGTTACGGTTAGGGTTTTAGGGTTCGGGTTAGGGTTCGGGATAGGGTTAGGGGTAAGGGTAGGGTTAGGGTTAGGGGTAGGTTTACGGTTAAGGGTAGGGTTAGGGTTAGGGTTAGGATTAGCGTTAGGGGTATGGTTAGGGTTAGGGGTAGAGTTAGGGTTAGGGTTAGAGGTATGGGTAGGCGTAAGGTGTGGATTAGGGATAGCGGTAGGGTTAGGGGTAGGGGTAGGGGTAGGGGTAGGGTTAGGGTTAGGTGTTGGGTTAGGGGTAGGGTTAGGGGTAGGGTTAGGGGTAGGGTTAGGCTTAAGGGTAGGGTTAGGTACAGGGTTAGGGTTAGGGTTAGGGTTAACGTTAGGGGTACGTTTAGGGCTAGGGTTGGGGTTAGCTTTATGGTTAGGGTTAGTGTTAGGGTTAGGGTTAGGTGTAAGGTAAGTGTTAAGGTTAGGATTAGGGTTAGGGTTAGGGTAGGGTTAGAGTTAGGGTTACGGTTACGGTTAGGCGTAGGGTTAGGGTTAGGGTTAGGGGTAGGGTTATGGTTAGGGTTAGTGGTAGGTGTAAGGTTAGGGTTAGGGTGATGGTTAGGGTTAGTGTTCAGGTTAGTGTTAGGGTTAGGGTTACGGTTAAGGGTAGGGTTAGGGTTAGGGTTAGGGTTAGCGTTAGGGGTATGGTTAGGGTTAGGGGTAGAGTTAGGGTTAGGGTTAGAGGTAGGGGTAGGCGTAGGGTGTGGATTAGGGTTAGCGGTAGGTTTAGGGTTAGGGTTAGGGTTAGGGGTAGGGTTAGGGTTAGAGGTAGGGGTAGGCGTAGGGTGTGGATTAGGGTTAGCGGTAGGTTTAGGGTTAGGGTTAGGGTTAGGGGTAGGGTTAGGGTTAGGTTTTGGGTTAGGGGTAGGGTTAGGCTTAAGGGTAGGGTTGGGTACTGGGTTAGGGTTAGGGTTAGGGTTAGCGTTAGGGGTAGGTTTAGGGTTAGGGTTAGGGTTAGCTTAATGGGTAGGGTTAGGGTTAGTGTTAGGGTTAGGGTAAGGGTCAGGGTTAGGGTTAGGATTAGGGGTAGGGTTAGGGTTAGGGTAGGGTTAGGGTTAGGTTTAGGGTTATGTTTAGGCGTAGGGTTAGGGTTAGGGTTAGGGTTAGCATTAGGGGGAGGGTTCGGATTAGGGTTAGGGTCAGATGTAGGGTTAGGGTTAGGGTTAGGGTTATGGTTAGAGGTAGGGTTAGGGTTAGATTTAGGGTTACGGTTAGGGGTATGGTTAGGGTTAGGGTTAGGGGTAAGGGTAGGGGTAGGGTTAGGGATAGGGTAAGTGGTAGGGGTAGGGTTAGGTGTAGGGTTAGGTGTAGCGTTAGTGGTATGGTTAGGGTTAGTGGTAGAGTTAGGGTTCGGGTTAGAGGTAGGGGTAGGCTTAGGGTGTGGATTAGGGTTAGCGGTAGGGTTTGGGTTAGGGTTAGGCTTAATTGTAGGGTTAGGTACAGGTTTAGGGTTAGGGTTAGCGTTAGGGTTAGGTTTAGGGTTAGGGTTAGGTTTAGCTTTAGGGTTAGTGTTAGGGTTAGGGTTAGGGATAGGGGTAGGGTCAGGGTTAGGGTTAGGATTATTGTTAAGGTTAGGGTTAGGGTAGGGTTAGGGTTAGGGTTACGGTTAGGCGTAGGGTTAGGTTTAGGGTTAGGGTTAGCATTAGGGTGAGGGTTATGGTTAGGGTTAGGGTTACAGTTAGGGGTAGGGTTAGGCTTAGGGTCAGGGTTAGTGTTAGGGGTGGGGTTAGGGGGAGGGTTAGGCTTAGTGGTACGGTTAGGGTTAGGGTTAGGGTGAGGGTGAGGGTTAGGTGTAGGGTTAGGGTTAGGGTGAGGGTTAGTGGTAAGGGTAGGGTTAGGGATAGGGTTAGGGTTATGTTTAGGGTTAGGGTTAGGGTTAGGGTTAGGGGTAGGGTTAGGGCTAGGGTTAGGGTTAGGGTTAGGGTTAGGTTAGGGGTAGGGGAAGGGGTAGGGGTAGGGTTAGGGTTTTAGGGTTAGGGGTAGGGTTAGGGGTAGGGGTAGGGTTAGCCTTAGGTTTAGGGTTAGGGTTACGGTTAGGGGTAGGGTTAGGGTTAGGGTTAGCGTTAGGGGTATGGTTAGGGTTAGGGTTAGGGTTATGGTTAAGTGTATGGTTGGGGTTATGGTTGGGTTTAAGGGTACACGTAGGGTTAGGGGTATGGTAGGGTTAGGCGTAGAGTTAGGGTTAGGGTTAGGGTCAGGGGTAGGGTTAGGGTTAGGGTTAGGGGTATGGTAGGGTTAGGCGTAGAGTTAGGGTTAGGGTTAGGGTCAGGGGTAGGGTTAGGGTTAGGGTTAGGGTTAGGGTTATGGTTAGAGGTAGGGTTAGGGTTAGATTTAGGGTTATGGTTAGGGGTATGCTTAGGGTTATTGTTAGGGTTAGCTTTAGGGGTAGGGTTAGGGTTATGGTTAGGGTTAGGGATTGGGGTAGGGGTAGGTGTTGGGCTAGAGTTAGGCTTAGGGTAGGGGTAGGGTTAGGGTTAGGGGTAGGGTTAGCGTTAGGGGTAGGGTTGTGGTTAGGGTTAGTGGTAGGGGTAAGGTTAGGGGTAGGGTGAGGGTTAGGGTTAGTGTTCGGGTTAGGGGTAGGGGTAGGGGTATAGTTAGGGTTAGGGATAGGGTTAGGGTTAGGGTTCAGGTTTGGGTTAGGGGTAGGGTTAGGGTTAGGGTTAGGGTTAGAGTGAGTGGTAGGGATAGGGTTAAGGGTTGGGTTAGGGTTAGGTTTAGGGTTAGGTTAGGGGTAGGGGTAGGGGCATCGTTACGGTTAGGGTTTTAGGGTTCGGGTTAGGGTTAGGGATAGGGTTAGGGGTAAGGGTAGGGTTTGGTTTAGGGGAAGGGTTACAGTTAAGGGTAGGGTTAGGGTTAGTGTTAGGATTAGCGTTAGGGGTATGGCTAGGGTTAGGGGTAGAGTTAGGGTTAGGGTTGGAGGTAGGGGTAGGCGTAGGGTGTGGATTAGGGTTAGCGGTAGGGTTAGGGTTAGGGGTAGGGGTAGGGGTAGGGATATGGTTAGGGTTAGGTGTTCGGTTAGGTGTAGGGTTAGGGTTAGGTTTAGGGGTAGGGTTAGGCTTAAGGGTGGGGTTAGGTACAGGGTTAGGGTTAGGGTTAGGGTTAACGTTAGGGGTACGTTTAGGGTTAGGGTTGGGGTTAGCTTTATGGGTAGGGTTAGGGTTAGGGTTAGGGTTAGGGTTAGGTGTAGGGTCAGTGTTAGGGTTAGGATTAGGGTTAGGGTTGGGGTAGGGTTAAGGTTAGTGTTAGGGTTACGGTTAGGCATAGGGTTAGGGTTAGCATTAGGGGGAGGGTTAGGGTTAGGGTTACGGGTAGGGGTAGGGTTAGGCTTAGGGTCAGGATTAGGGTTAGGGGTGGGGTTAGGGGTAGGGTTAGGCTTAGTGGTACGGTTAGGGTTAGGGTTAGCGTTAGGGTTAGGGGTAGGTTTAGCGTTAAGTGTAGGGTTAGGGTTAGGGTTAGGGTTACGGTTAGCGGTAAGGTTAGGGTTAGATTTAGGGTTACGGTTAGGGGTAGGTTTAGGGTTAGGTTATGGGTAGGGTTAGGTTTAGGTTAGGGTTAGAGTTAGCATTAGGGGTAGGGTTAGGCTTAGGGTTAGGGTCACCTTTAAGGGTAGGGGTAGGGTTAGGGGTAGGTTTAGGGTTAGGGATATTGTTAGGGTTAGGATTAGGGTTAGGGTTAGGGTTAGCGTTAGGGGTAGGGTTAGGGTTAGGGTCAGGGGTAGGGTTAGGGTTAGGGTTAGGGTTAGGAATAAGGTTAGGATTAGGGTTAGTGTTAGCGTTAGGGGTAGGGTTAGTTTAAGGGTTAGGGTTAGGGGTAGCGTTAGGGGTAGGGTTAGGGTTAGGGTTAGGGTTATGGTTATCGGTAGGGTTACGGTTAGGGTTAGGGTTCCGGTTAGGGTTAGGGTTAGGGTTAGGCTTAGGGTTAGGGTTAGGGGTATTGTTAGGCTTAGGGTTAGGGTTAGGCTTAAGGTTAGGTTAGGGTTAGGGTTAGGAATAGGGTTAGGGTTAGGGTTAGGGGTAGGGGTAGGGGTTTGTGTAGGTTTAGGGTTCCGGTTAGGGTTAGGGTTACGGTTACAGTTAGGGGAAGGGGTAGGGTTAGGTTTAGGGTTAGGGTTAGGTTTAGCGTTAGGGGTAGTGTTAGGGTTACGGTTAGGGGTAGGCTTAGAGTTAGGTTAGGGTTAGGGTTAGTGTTAGGCTTAGGCTTAGGGTTAGGTTTAGGGGTATTGTTAGGGTTAGGGTTAGGGGTAGGGGTAGGGTTAGGGTTAGGGTTAGGTTTAGGAATAGGGTTAGGGTTAGGGTTAGGGTTAGGGGTAGGGGTAGGGTTAGCGTTAGTGGTAGAATGAGGGTTAGGGTTAGGGGAAGGGTTAGGGTTAGGGTTATTGTTAGGTTTAACGTTAGGAGTAGGGTTAGAGTTAGGTTTAGGGGTAGGGTTAGGGGTAGGGTTAGGGTTCGGGTTAGGGGCAGGGTTAGGGTTAGGGGTAGGTTTAGGTTTAGGTTATGGTTAGGGTTATGTGTACGGATAGGGGTAGGGTTAGGGTTAGTGTTAGTGTTAGGATTAGGGGTATGGGTAGGGGGAGGGGGAGGGGTAGTGTTTGGGTTAGGGTAAGGGTTAGGGGTAGGTGTAGGGTTAGGGTTACTGTTAGGGTTAGGGTTAGGGGTAAGGGTAGGGTTAGGGTTAGGTTTAGGGTGAGGCGTAGGGTTAGGGGTAGGGTTAGGGTTAGGGTTAGGGTTAGGGGTAGGGCTTGGGTTTGGGTTAGGGTTAGGGTTAGGGTTAGGGGTAAGAGAAGGGGTAGGGTTATGTTTAGGGTTAGGGTTATTGTTAGGGGTAGGGGTAGAGTTAGGGTTAGGGGTATGGTTAGGGTTAGGGGTAGGGTTAGGGTTAGGGTTTGTGTTAGTGGTAGGGTCAGGGTAAGGTTTAGGGTTAGGGTTAGGGTTAGGTTAGCGTTAGGGTTAGGGTTAGCGTTAGAGTTAGGGTCACGGTTAGGGTTAGAGGTAGGGTTAGGATTAGCGTTAGGAGTAGGGGTAGGGGTTGGGTTTGGGTTAGGGTTAGGGTTAGGGTTAGGGGTAAGAGAAGGGGTAGGGTTATGTTTAGGGTTAGGGTTATTGTTAGGGGTAGGAGTAGAGTTAGGGTTAGGGGTAGGGTTAGGGGTAGGGGTAGGGTTAGGGTTAGGGTTAGGTTTAGGGTTAGTGTTAGGGTTTGGGTTAGGGTGAGCGTTAGGGGTAGGGTTATGGTTAGGGATAGGGTTAGGGGTATTTTTAGGGTCAGGGGTAGGGTGTGGGTTAGGGTTAGGGTTAGGGGTAGGGTTAGTTTTAGCGTTAGGAGTAGGGGTAGGATAAGGGTTAGGGTTAGGGTTAGGGTTAGGGTTAGGGGCTGGGTTAGGTTTATCGTTAGGGGTAGGGTTATAGTTAGGGTTAGGGTTAGGGTTAGGGTTAGGTTTAGGGGTAGGGGTAGGGTGTGGTGTATGGTTAGGGTTAGGGTTAGGGGTAGAGGTAGGGGTAGGGTTAGGGTTAGGGGTAGGGGTAGGTTTAGAGTTGAGGTTATGGTTAGGGTTAGGTGTACGGATAGGGGTAGGGTTAATAGTAGTGTTAGGGTTAGGGTTAGGGGTAGGGGTAGTGGTAGAGATAGAGTTTGGGTTAGGGTTAGGGGTAGGGTTAGGGTTACGGTTACGGTTAGGTTTAGGGTTATTGGTAGGGTTAGGGATAGGGTTCGGTTTAGGGTTAGATTTAGGGGTAGGGTTAGGGGTAGGTTTAGGGTTAGGGTTCCGGTTAGGGTTAGGGTTAGGGTTAGGGTTAAGGTTATCCTTAGGGATAGGGTTACTGTTAGGGTTAGGGTTAGGGTAAAGGTTATCGTTAGGGGGAGTTTTGGGGTTAGGGTTAGGGCTAGGGTTAGGGCTAGGGTTACGGTTAGGGCTAGGGCTAGGGTTAGGGTTAGTGTTAGGATTAGGGTTAGGGTTAGGGTTAGGATTAGGGTTAGGGTTTTCGGGTTAGGATTAGGGTTAGGGGTGGGGTAGGGTTAGGGTTAGGATTAGGGTTAGGGGTAGAGTTAGGGTTAGAGGTAGGTTTAGGGTTAAGGGTAGGGATAGGTTTAGGGTTAGGGGTAGGGTTAGGGGTAGGGGTAGGGGTGGGGGTAGGGGTAGAGCTAGGGCTAGGTTTAGGGTTAGATTACAGTTAGGGCTAGGGCTAGGGCTTGGGTTATGGTTTGGGTTAGGGTTAGGCCTAGGGTTGTGTTTAGGCTTAGGGTTAGGTTTAGGGGTAGGTTTAGGGTTAGTGTTAGGTTTTGGGTTAGGGTGAGCGTTAGGGGTAGGGTTAGGGTTAGGGTTAGGGGTAGGGTTAGGATTAGGGTTAGGAGTAGGTTTAGGATAAGGGTTAGGGTTTGGGTTAGGGGCAGGGTTAGGTTTAGCGTTAGGGGTAGGGTTATAGTTAGGGTTAGGGTTAGGGTTAGGGTTTGATGTAGGGTTAGGGTAGGGTTAGGGTGAGGGTGAGGGTGAGGGTGAGGGGTAGGGTTAGGGTTAGGTTTAGGGTGAGGGTTAGGGTTAGGGTTAGGGTTAGGGTAAGGGTAGGGGTAGGCGTTGGGGTAGGGTTAGGGTTTTAGGGTTAGGGTTAGGGGTAGGGTTAGGGTTAGGCTTAGGTTTAGGGTTAGGGTTACGGTTAGGGGTAGGGTTAGGGTTAGGGTTAGGGTTAGCGTTAGGGGTATGGTTAGGGTTAGGGTTAGGGTTATGGTTAAGTGTATGGTTGGGGTTATGGTTGGTTTTAAGTGTAGGGGTAGGTTTAGGGGTATGGTAGGTTTAGGCGTAGAGTTAGGGTTAGGGTTAAGGTCAGGGGTAGGGTTAGGGTTAGGGTTAGCTTTAGGGTTAGGGTTAGAGTTAGTGGTAGGGTTAGGGGTAGGGTTAGGGTTAGGGTTAGCGTTAGGGGTAGGGTTAGGGTTAGGGTCAGGGTTAGGGGTATTGTAAGGGTTAGGGTTAGGGTTAGGTTTAGGAATAAGGTTAGGGTTAGGGTTAGGGTCGGGGTTACGGGTAGTGTTAGGGTTAGCGTTAGGGGTGAGGTTAGGGTTAGGGTTAGGGTTAGGGTTATCGGTAGGGTTACGGTTAGGTTTGGATTCCGGTTAGGGTTAGGGTTAGGGTTAGGTTAGGTTAGGCTTAGGGTTAGGGTTAGGGGTATTGTCACGGTTAGGGTTAGGGGTAGGGTTAGGGTTAGGTTAGATTTAGGTTTAGGGTTAAGGTTAGGGTAGGCTTAGCGTTAGTGGTAGGGTTAGGGTTAGGGTTACGGTTAGCGATAGGGTTAGGGTTAGGTTTAGGGTTCCGGTTAGGGTAGGGTTAGGGTTATGGTTAGGGGAAGGGGTAGGGTTAGGGTTAGGGTTAGGGTTAGGTTTAGCGTTAGTGGTAGGGTTAGGGTTAGGGTTACGGTTAGGGGTAGGGTTAAAGTTAGGTTACGGTTAGGGGTACGGTTAGGGCTAGAGTTAGGGTTAGGTTAGTGTTCTGGTTTGGGTGAGGGTTAGGTTTAGGGTTAGGGGAAGGGGTAGGGTTAGGGTTAGGGTTAGGTTTAGCGTTAGGGGTAGGGTTAGAGTTTGGGTTAGGGGTAGGGTTAGGGGTAAGGTTAGGGATAGGGTTAGGGTTAGGGCAGGGTTAGGGTTAGGGGTAGGGTTAGGGGTAGGGTTAGGCTTAAGGGTAGGGTTAGGTACAGGGTTAGGGTTAGGGTTAGGGTTAACGTTAGGGGTACGTTTAGGGTTAGGGTTGGGGTTAGCTTTATGGGTAGGGTTAGGGTTAGGGTTAGGGTTAGGTGTATGGTCAGGGTTAGGGTTAGGATTAGGGTTAGGGTTAGGGTAGGGTTAGGGTTAGGGTTAGGGTTACGGTTAGGCGTAGGGTAAGGGTTAGCATTAGGGGGAGGGTTAGGGTTAGAGTTAGGGTTACGGGGAGGGGTAAGGTTACACTTAGGGTCAGGGTTAGGGTTAGGGGTGGGGTTAGGGGTAGGGTTAGGCTTAGTGGTACGGTTAGGGTTAGGGTTAGCGTTAGGTTTAGGGTTAGGTTTAGCGTTAAGGGTAGGGTTAGGGTTAGGGTTACGGTTAGCGGTAGGGTTAGGTTTAGGGTTAGGGGTAGGGTTAGCGTTAGGGGTAGGGTTATGGTTAGGGTTAGTGGTAGGGGTAAGGTTAGGGGTAGGGGGAGGGTTAGGGTTAGTGTTCGGGTTAGGGGTAGGGGTAGGGGTACAATTAGGGTTGGGGATAGGGTTACGGTTAGGGTTAGGTTTAGCGTTAGGGGTAGGTTTAGGGTTAGTGTTAGGGTTAGCTTTAGGGGTAGGGTTAGGGTTATGGTTAGGGTTTGGGATTGGGGTAGGTGTAGGTGTAGGGCTAGAGTTAGGGTTAGGGTTATGGTTAGGCTTAATGGTAGGGTTAGGTACAAGTTTAGGGTTAGGGTTAGCGTTAGGGGTAGGTTTAGGTTTAGGGTTAGGGTTAGCTTTAGGGGTAGGGTTAGGGTTAGGGGTAGGGGTAGGGGTAGGGTCAGGGTTAGGATTAGGATTAGGGTTAAGGTTAGGGTTAGGGTAGGGTTAGGGTTAGGGTTACCGTTAGGCGTAGGGTTAGGTTTAGGGTTAGGGTTAGCATTAGGGGGAGGGTTATGGTTAGGGTTAGGGTTACAGTTAGGGGTAGGGTTAGGCTTAGGGTCAGAGATAGGGTTAGGGGTGGGGTTTGGGGGAGGGTTCGGCTTAGTGGTACGGATAGGGTTAGGGTTAGGGTGAGGGTGAGGGTTAGGTGTAGGGTTAGGGTTAGGGTTAGGGTGAGGGTTAGTGGTAAGGGTAGGGTTAGGGATAGGGTTAGGGTTAGGTTTAGGGTTAGGGTTAGGGGAAGGGTTAGGGATAGGGGTAGGGGTAGGGTTAGGGCTAGGGTTAGTGGTAGGGTTAGGGGTAGGGTTAGGGGTAGGGTTAGGGCTAGGGTTAGGTTAGGGGTAGGGGTAGGGGTAGGGGTAGGGTTAGGGTTAGGTTTAGAGTTAGGGTTAGGGTTAGTGATAGGGTTAGGGTTAGGGTTAGGGGTAGGGTTAGCATTTGAGGGAGGGTTCTGAATAGGGTTAGGGTCAGGTGTAGAGTTTGGGTTAGGGTTAGGGTTAGGGTTACGGTTAGAGGTAGGGTTAGGGTTAGATTTAGGGTTACGGTTAGGGGTATGGTTAGGGTTATTGTTAGGGTTAGCTTTAGGGGTAGGGTTAGGGTTATGGTTAGGGTTAGGGATTGGGGTAGGGGTAGGCGTCGGGCTAGAGTTAGGCTTAGGGGTAGGGGTAGGGTTAGGGTTAGGGGTAGGGTTAGCGTTAGGGGTAGGGTTATGGTTAGGGTTAGTGGTAGGGGTAAGGTTAGGGGTAGGGTGAGGGTTAGGGTTAGTGTTCGGGTTAGGGGTAGGGGTACAGTTAGGGTTAGGGATAGGGTTAGGGTTAGGGTTCAGTTTCGGGTTAGGGGTAGGGTTAGGGTTAGGGTTAGGGTTAGAGTGAGTGGTAGGGATAGGGTTAGGTTAGGGGTAGGGGTAGGGTTAGGGTTAGGGTTAGGGTTACGGTTAGGCGTAGGGTTAGGGTTAGCATTAGGGGGAGGGTTAGGGTTAGGGTTACTGTTATGGGTAGGGGTAGGGTTAAGCTTAGGGTCAGGGTTAGGGTTAGGGGTGGGGTTAGGGGTAGGGTTAGGCTTAGTGGTATGGTTAGGGTTAGGGTTAGCGTTAGGTTTAGGGTTAGGTTCAGCGTTAAGGGTAGGGTTAGGGTTAGGGTTACGGTTAGGGGTAGGGTTAGGTTTAGGGTTAGGGGTAGGGTTAGCGTTAGGGGTAGGGTTATCGTTAGGGTTAGTGGTAGAGGTAAGGTTAGGGGTAGGGTGAGGGTTAGGGTTAGTGTTCGGGTTAGGGGTAGGGATTAGGGGTACAATTAGGGTTGGGGATAGGGTTAGGGTTAGGGTTAGCGTTAGGGGTAGGTTTAGGGTTAGTGTTAGGGTTAGCTTTAGGGGTAGGGTTAGGGTTATGGTTATGGTTTGGGATTGGGGTAGGGGTAGGTGTAGGGCTAGAGTTAGGGTTAGGGGTAGGGGTAGGGTTAGGGTTAGGGTTAGGGTTAGGTTTAGGGTTAGGGGTAAGTTTAGCGTTAGGGGTAGGGTTATGGTTAGGGTTAGTGGTAGGGGTAAGGTTAGGGTTAGGGTGAGGGTTAGGGTTAGTGTTCGGGTTAGGGGTAGGGGTAGGGGTACGGTTAGGGTTAGGGATAGGGTTAGGGTTAGGGTTCAGGTTCGGTTTAGGGGTAGGGTTAGGGTTAGGGTTAGGGTTAGAGTGAGTGGTAGGGATAGGGTTAAGAGTTGAGTTACGGTTAGGGTTAGGATTAGGTTAGGGGTAGGCGTAGGGGTATGGTTAGGGTTAGGGTTTTAGAGTTCGGGTTAGGGTTAGGGATAGGGTTAGGGGTTAGGGTAGGGTTAGGGTTAGGGATACGGTTAAGGGTAGGGTTAGGGTTAGGGTTAGGGTTAGCGTTAGGGGTAGGTTTAGGGTTAGTGTTAGGGTTAGCTTTAGGGGTAGGGTTAGGGTTATGGTTAGGGTTTGGGATTGGGGTAGGTGTAGGTGTAGGGCTAGAGTTAGGGTTAGGGTTAGGGTTAGGCTTAATGGTATGGTTTGGTACAAGTTTAGGGTTAGGGTTAGGGTTAGCGTTAGGGGTAGGTTTAGGTTTAGGGTTAGGGTTAGCTTTAGGGGTAGGGTTAGGGTTAGGGGTAGGGGTAGGGGTAGGGTCAGGGTTAGGATTAGGATTAGGGTTAAGGTTAGGGTTAGGGTAGGGTTAGGGTTAGGGTTACCGTTAGGCGTAGGGTTAGGTTTAGGGTTAGGGTTAGCATTAGGGGGAGGGTTATGGTTAGGGTTAGGGTTACAGTTAGGGGTAGGGTTAGGCTTAGGGTCAGAGATAGGGTTAGGGGTGGGGTTTGGGGGAGGGTTCGGCTTAGTGGTACGGATAGGGTTAGGGTTAGGGTGAGGGTGAGGGTTAGGTGTAGGGTTAGGGTTAGGGTTAGGGTGAGGGTTAGTGGTAAGGGTAGGGTTAGGGATAGGGTTAGGGTTAGGTTTAGGGTTAGGGTTAGGGGAAGGGTTAGGGATAGGGGTAGGGGTAGGGTTAGGGCTAGGGTTAGTGGTAGGGTTAGGGGTAGGGTTAGGGGTAGGGTTAGGGCTAGGGTTAGGTTAGGGGTAGGGGTAGGGGTAGGGGTAGGGTTAGGGTTAGGTTTAGAGTTAGGGTTAGGGTTAGTGATAGGGTTAGGGTTAGGGGTAGGGGTAGGGTTAGCATTAGAGGGAGGGTTCGGATTAGGGTTAGGGTCAGGTGTAGAGTTTGGGTTAGGGTTAGGGTTAGGGTTACGGTTAGAGTTAGGGTTAGGGTTAGATTTAGGGTTACGGTTAGGGGTATGGTTAGGGTTATTGTTAGGGTTAGCTTTAGGGGTAGGGTTAGGGTTAGGGTTAGGGTTAGGGATTGGGGTAGGGGTAGGCGTCGGGCCAGAGTTAGGCTTAGGGGTAGGGGTAGGGTTAGGGTTAGGGGTAGGGTTAGCATTAGGGGTAGGGTTATGGTTAGGGTTAGTGGTAGGGGTAAGGTTAGGGGTAGGGTGAGGGTTAGGGTTAGTGTTCGGGTTAGGGGTAGGGGTAGGGGTACAGTTAGGGTTAGGGATAGGGTTAGGGTTAGGGTTCAGGTTCGGGTTAGGGGAGGGTTAGGGTTAGGGTTAGGGTTAGAGTGAGTGGTAGGGATAGGGTTAGGTTAGGGTTAGGGGTAGGATTAGGGTTAGGGTTAGGGTTACGGTTAGGCGTAGGGTTAGGGTTAGCATTAGGGGGAGGGTTAGGGTTAGGGTTACTGTTACGGGTAGGGGTAGGGTTAAGCTTAGGGTCAGGGTTAGGGTTAGGGGTGGGGTTAGGGGTAGGGTTAGGCTTAGTGGTACGGTTAGGGTTAGGGTTAGCGTTAGGTTTAGGGTTAGGTTTAGCGTTAAGGGTAGGGTTAGGGTTAGGGTTACGGTTAGGGGTAGGGTTAGGTTTAGGGTTAGGGGTAGGGTTAGCGTTAGGGGTAGGGTTATGGATAGGGTTAGTGGTAGGGGTAAGGTTAGGGGTAGGGTGAGGGTTAGGGTTAGTGTTCGGGTTAGGGGTAGGGATTAGGGGTACAATTAGGGTTGGGGATAGGGTTAGGGTTAGGGTTAGCGTTAGGGGTAGGTTTAGGGTTAGTGTTAGGTTTAGCTTTAGGGGTAGGGTTAGGGTTATGGTTATGGTTTGGGATTGGGGTAGGGGTAGGTGTAGGGCTAGAGTTAGGGTTAGGGGTAGGGGTAGGGTTAGGTTTAGGGTTAGGGTTAGGGTTAGTTTTAGGGTTAGGGTAGGGTTACCGTTAGGGGTAGGGTTATGGTTAGGGTTAGTGGTAGGTGTAAGGTTAGGGTTAGGGTGAGGGTTAGGGTTAGTGTTCAGGTTAGGGGTAGGGGTAGGGGTACAGTTAGGGTTAGGGATAGGGTTAGGGTTAGGGTTCAGGTTCGGTTTAGGGGTAGGGTTATGGTTAGGGTTAGGGTTAGAGTGAGTGGTAGGGATAGGGTTAAGAGTTGAGTTACGGTTAGGGTTAGGGTTAGGTTAGGGGTAGGCGTAGGGGTATGGTTAGGGTTAGGGTTTTAGAGTTCGGGTTAGGGTTAGGGATAGGGTTATGGGTTAGGGTAGGGTTAGGGTTAGGGTTAGGGTTACGGTTAATGGTAGGGTTAGGGTTAGGGTTAGGGTTAGTGTTAGGGGTATGGTTAGGGTTAGGGGTAGAGTTAGGGTTAGGGTTAGAGGTAGGGGTAGGCGTAGGGTGTGGATTAGGGTTAGCGGTAGGGTTAGGGTTAGGGTTAGGGTTAGGGGTATTGTTAGGGTTAGGTGTTGGGTTAGGGGTAGGGTTAGGGGTAGGGTTAGGCTTAAGGGTAGGGTTAGGTACTGGGTTAGGGTTAGGGTTAGGGTTAGCGTTAGGGGTAGGTTTCGGGTTAGGGTTAGGGTTAGCTTTATGGGTAGGGTTAGGGTTAGGGTTAGGGTTAGGGTAAGGGTCAGGGTTAGGGTTAGGATTAGGGTTAGGGTTAGGGTAGGGTTAGGGTTAGGGTTAGGGATAGCGTTAGGGGTATGGTTAGGGTTAGGGGTAGTGTTAGTGTTAGGGTTAGAGGTAGTGGTAGGCGTAGGGTGTGGATTAGGGTTAGCGGTAGGGTTAGGGTTAGGGGTAGGGTTAGGGGTAGGGTTAGGGTTAGGTGTTGGGTTAGGGGTAGGGTTAGGAGTAGGGTTAGGCTTAAGGGTAGGGTTGGGTACTGGGTTAGGGTTAGGGTTAGCGTTAGGGGTAGGTTTACGGTTAGGGTTAGGGTTAGCTTAATGGGTAGGGTTAGGGTTAGTGTTAGGGTTAGGGTAAGGGTCAGGGTTAGGGTTAGGATTAGGGGTAGGGTTAGGGTTAGGGTAGGGTTAGGGTTAGGGTTAGGGTTACGGTTAGGCGTAGTGTTAGGTTTAGGGTTAGGGTTAGCATTAGGGGGAGGGTTTGGATTAGGGTTAGGGTCAGGTGTAGGGTTAGGGTTAGGGTTACGGTTAGAGGTAGGGTTAGGGTTAGATTTAGGGTTACGGTTAGGGGTATAGTTAGGGTTAGGGTTAGGGGTAAGGGTAGGGGTAGGGTTAGGGATAGGGTAAGTGGTAGTGGTAGGGTTACGTGTAGGGTTAGGTGTAGCGTTAGTGGTATGGTTAGGGTTAGGGTTAGGCTTAATGGTAGGGTTAGGTACAGGGTTAGGGTTAGGGTTAGCGTTAGGGTTAGGTTTAGGGTTAGGGTTAGGTTTAGCTTTAGGGTTAGGGTTAGGGTTAGGGTTAGGGATAGGTGTAGGGCTAGGGTTAGGGTTAGGATTAGGGTTAAGGTTAGGGTTAGGGTAGGGTTAGGGTTAGGGTTACGGTTAGGCGTAAGGTTAGGTTTAGGGTTAGGGTTAGCATTAGGGCGAGGGTTATGGTTAGGGTTAGGGTTACAGTTAGGGCTAGGGTTAGGCTTAGGATCAGGGTTAGGGTTAGGGGTGGGGTTAGGGGGAGGGTTAGGCTTAGTGGTACGGTTAGGGTTAGGGTTAGGGTGAGGGTGAGGGTTAGGTGTAGGGTTAGGGTTAGGGTGAGGGTTAGTGGTAAGGGTATGGTTAGGGATAGGGTTAGGGTTATGTTTAGGGTTAGGGTTAGGGTTAGGGTTAGGGGTAGGGTTAGGGCTAGGGTTAGGGTTAGGGTTAGGTTAGGGGTAGGGGAAGGGGTAGGGGTAGGGTTAGGGTTTTAGGGTTAGGGTTAGGGTTAGGGGTAGGGGTAGGGTTAGCCTTAGGTTTAGGGTTAGGGTTACGGATAGGGGTAGGGTTAGGGTTAGGGTTAGCGTTAGGGGTATGGTTAGGGTTAGGGTTAGGGTTATGGTTAAGTGTATGATTGGGTTTATGGTTGGGTTTAAGGGTAGGGGTAGGGTTAGGGGTATGATAGGGTTAGGCGTACAGTTAGGGTTTGGGTTAGGGTCAGGGGTAGTGTTAGGGTTAGGGTTAGGGTTATGGTTAGAGGTAGGGTTAGGGTTAGATTTAGGGTTATGGTTAGGGGTATGGTTAGGGTTATTGTTAGGGTTAGCTTTAGGGGTAGGGTTAGGGTTATGGTTAGGGTTAGGGATTGGGGTAGGGGTAGGGGTAGGGCTAGAGTTAGGCTTAGGGGTAGGTGTAGGGTTAGCGTTAGGGCTAGGGTTAGCGTTAGGGGTAGGGTTGTGGTTAGGGTTAGTGGTAGGGGTAAGGTTAGGGGTAGGGTGAGGGTTAGGGTTAGTGTTCGGGTTAGGGGTAGGGGTAGGGGTACAGTTAGGGTTAGGGATAGGGTTAGGGTTAGGGTTCAGGTTCGGGTTAGGGGTAGGGTTAGGGTTAGGGTTAGGGTTAGAGTGAGTGGTAGGGATAGGGTTAAGGGTTGGGTTAGGGTTAGGGTTAGGGTTAGGTAAGGGGTAGGGGTAGGGGCATCGTTACGGTTAGGGTTTTAGGGTTCGGGTTAGGGTTAGGGATAGGGTTAGGGGTAAGAGTAGGGTTAGGGTTAGGGGTAGGGTTACGGTTAAGGGTAGGGTTAGGGTTAGTGTTAGGATTAGCGTTAGGGGTATGGTTAGGGTTAGGGGTAGAGTTAGGGTTAGGGTTAGAGGTAGGGGTAGGCGTAGGGTGTGGATTAGGGTTAGCGGTAGGGTTGGGGTTAGGGTTAGGGTTAGGGGTAGCGGTATGGTTAGGGTTAGGTGTTGGGTTAGGTGTAGGGTTAGGGGCAGGGTTAGGGTTAGGGTTAGGCTTAAGGGTGGGGTTAGGTACAGGGTTAGGGTTAGGGTTAGGGTTAACGTTAGGGTACGTTTAGGGTTAGGGTTGGGGTTAGCTTTATGGGTAGGGTTAGGGTTAGGGTTAGGGTTAGGTGTAGGGTCAGTGTTAGGGTTAGGATTAGGGTTAGGGTTGGGGTAGGGTTAAGGTTAGGTTTAGGGTTATGGTTAGGCGTAGGGTTAGGGTTAGCATTAGGGGGAGGGTTAGGGTTAGGGTTAGGGTTACGGGTAGGGGTAGGGTTAGGCTTAGGGTCAGGGTTAGGGTTAGGGGTGGGGCTACTGGTAGGGTTAGGCTTAGTGGTACGGTTAGGGTTAGGGTTTGCGTTAGGTTTAGGGTTAGGTTTAGCGTTAAAAGTAGGGTTAGGGTTAGGGTTAGGGTTACGGTTAGGGGTAGGGTTAGGGTTAGAGTTAGGGTTACGGTTAGGGGTAGGGTTAGGGTTAGGTTATGGGTAGGGTTAGGTTTAGGGTTAGGGTTAGAGTTAGCATTAGGGGTAGGGTTAGGCTTAGGGTTAGGGTCACCTTTAAGGGTAGGGGTAGGGTTAGGGGGAGGTTTAGGGTTAGGGATATTGTTAGGGTTAGGATTAGGGTTAGGGTTAGGGTTAGGGTTAGCGTGAGGGGTAGGTTTAGGGTTAGGGTCAGGGTTAGGGGTATTGTAAGGGTTAGGGTTAGGTTAGGATCAGGGGTAGGGTTAGGGTTAGGGTTAGGGTTAGTGTTAGCGTTAGGGGTAGGGTTAGGTTAAGGGTTAGGGTTAGGGGTAGCGTTAGGGGTAGGGTTAGGGTTAGGGTTAGGGTTATGGTTATCGGTAGGGTTACGGTTAGGGTTAGGGTTCCGGTTTGGGTTAGGAATAGGGTTAGGTTTAGGGTTAGGTTTAGGGGTAGGGGTTTGTGTAGGTTTAGGGTTCCGGTTAGGGTTAGGGTTACGGTTACAGTTAGGGGAAGGGGTAGGTTTAGCGTTAGGGGTAGGGTTAGGGTTACGGTTAGGGGTAGGGTTAGAGTTAGGTTAGGGTTAGGGTTAGTGTTAGGCTTAGGCTTAGGGTTAGGTTTAGGGGTATTGTTAGGGTTAGGGTTAGGGGTAGGGGTAGGGTTAGGGTTAGGGTTAGGTTTAGGAATAGGGTTAGGGTTAGGGTTAGGGTTAGGGGTAGGGTTAGCGTTAGTGGTAGGATGAGGGTTAGGGTTAGGGGAAGGGTTAGGGTTAGGGTTAGGTTTAACGTTAGGGGTAGGGTTAGAGTTAGGTTTAGGCGTAGGGTTAGGGGTAGGGTTAGGGTTCGGGTTAGGGGCAGGGTTAGGGTTAGGGGTAGGTTTAGGTTTAGGTTTAGGGTTAGGGTTATGTGTACGGATAGGGGTAGGGTTAGGGTTAGTGTTAGTGTTAGGGTTAGGGGTATGGGTAGGGGGAGGGGGAGGGGTAGTGTTTGGGTTAGGGTAAGGGTTAGGGGTAGGTGTAGGGTTAGGGTTATGGTTAGGGTTAGGGTTAGGGGTAAGGGTAGGGTTAGGGTTAGGTTTAGGGTGAGGGGTAGGGTTAGGGGTAGGGTTAGGGTTAGGGTTAGGGTTAGGGGTAGGGGTTGGGTTTGGGTTAGGGTTAGGGTTAGGGTTAGGGTTAGGGGTAAGAGAAGGTGTAGGGTTATGTTTAGGGTTAGGGTTATTGTTAGGGGTAGGGGTAGAGTTAGGGGTAGGGGTAGGGTTTGGGTTAGGGGTAGGGTTAGGGTTAGGGTTAGGGTTTGTGTTAGCGGTAGGGTCAGGGTAAGGTTTAGGGTTAGGGTTAGGGTTAGGTTAGCGTTAGGGGTAGGGTTAGCGTTAGAGTTAGGGTCACGGTTAGGGTTAGAGGTAGGGTTAGGATTAGCGTTAGGAGTAGGGGTAGGGGTTGGGTTTGGGTTAGGGTTAGGGTTAGGGTTAGGGGTAAGAGAAGGCGTAGGGTTATGTTTAGGGTTAGGGTTATTGTTAGGGGTAGGGGTAGAGTTAGGGTTAGGGGTAGGGTTAGGGGTAGGGGTAGGGTTAGGGTTAGGGTTAGGGTTAGTGTTAGGGTTTGGGTTAGGGTGAGCGTTAGGGGTAGGGTTAGGGTTAGGGATAGAGTTAGGGGTATTGTTAGGGTCAGGGGTAGGGTGTGGGTTAGGGTTAGGGTTAGGGGTAGGGTTAGGATTAGCGTTAGGAGTAGGGGTAGGATAAGGGTTAGGGTTAGGGTTAGGGTTAGGGTTAGGGTTAGGGGCAGGGTTAGGTTTATCGTTAGGGGTAGGGTTATAGTTAGGGTTAGGGTTAGGGTTAGGGGTAGGGTTAGGGGTAGGGGTAGGGTGTGGTGTATGGTTAGGGTTAGGGTTAGGGGTAGGGGTAGGGTTAGGGTTAGGGGTAGGGGTAGGTTTAGAGTTGAGGTTAGGGTTAGGGTTAGGTGTACGGATAGGGGTAGGGTTAATAGTAGTGTTAGGGTTAGGGTTAGGGGTAGGGGTAGTGGTAGAGGTAGAGTTTGGGTTAGGGTTAGGGTTAGGGGTAGGGTTAGGGTTACGGTTACGGTTAGGTTTAGGGTTATGGGTAGGGTTAGGGATAGGGTTCGGTTTAGGGTTAGCTTTAGGGGTAGGGTTACGGGTAGGGTTAGGGTTAGGGTTCCGGTTAGGGTTAGGGTTAGGGTTAGGGTTAAGGTTATCCTTAGGGATAGGGTTACTGTTAGGGTTAGGGTTAGGGTAAAGGTTATCGTTAGGGGGAGGTTTAGGGTTAGGGTTAGGGTTAGGGTTAGATTTAGGGTTACGAGTAGGGTAGGGTTTGGGTTAAGGTTAGGGTTAGGGTTAGGATTAGGGTTAGGGGTATGGTTAGGGGTAGGTTAGGGTTAGGGTTAGGGTTAGGGGTTGCGGTAGGGGAAGGGGTAGGGTTCGGGATAGGACTAGGGCTACGGTTAGGGTTAGGGCTAGGGGTAGTTTTAGGGTTAAGTTAGGGTTAGGGTTAGGGTTGGGGTAAGGTTAGGGTTAGGGTCAGAGTTAGCGTTAGGGTGAGGGCTATGGCTGGGTATAGGGTTAGGTTTAGGTTTAGGGTTAGGGTTGGGGTAGGGTTAGGGGTAGGGTTAGGGTTAGGGTTAGGGTTAGGGTTAGAGCTATTGCTAGGGTTAGGGTTAGAGTTAGGGCTAGGGCTAGGGTTAGGGTTAGGTTTAGGGCTAGGGCTAGGGCTAGGGTTAGGGCTAGGGTTACGGTTAGGGCTAGGGCTAGGGTTAGGGTTAGTGTTAGGATTAGGTTTAGGGTTAGGGTTAGGATTAGGGTTAGGGTTTTAGGGTTAGGATTAGGGTTAGGGGTAGGGGTAGGGTTAGGGTTAGGGTTAGGGTTAGAGTGAGTGGTAGGGATAGGGTTAAGGGTTGGGTTAGGGTTAGGTTTAGGGTTAGGTTAGGGGTAGGGGTAGGGGCATCGTTACGGTTAGGGTTTTAGGGTTCGGGTTAGGGTTAGGGATAGGGTTAGGGGTAAGAGTATGGTTAGGGTTAGGGGTAGGGTTACGGTTAAGGGTAGGGTTAGGGTTAGTGTTAGGATTAGCGTTAGGGGTATGGTTAGGGTTAGGGGTAGAGTTAGGGTTAGGGTTAGAGGTAGGGGTAGGCGTAGGGTGTGGATTAGGGTTAGCGGTAGGGTTGGGGTTAGGGTTAGGGTTAGGGGTAGGGGTATGGTTAGGGTTAGGTGTTGGGTTAGGTGTAGGTTTAGGGGCAGGGTTAGGGGTAGGGTTAGGCTTAAGGGTGGGGTTAGGTACAGGGTTAGGGTTAGGGTTAGGGTTAACGTTAGGGTACGTTTAGGGTTAGGGTTGGGTTTAGCTTTATGGGTAGGGTTAGGGTTAGGGTTAGGGTTAGGTGTAGGGTCAGTGTTAGGGTTAGGATTAGGGTTAGGGTTGGGGTAGGGTTAAGGTTAGGGTTAGGGTTACGGTTAGGCGTAGGGTTAGGGTTAGCATTAGGGGGAGGGTTAGGGTTAGGGTTAATGTTATGGGTAGGGATAGGGTTAGGCTTAGGGTCAGGGTTAGGGTTACGGGTGGGGTTACTGGTAGGGTTAGGCTTAGTGGTACGGTTAGGGTTAGGGTTAGCGTTAGGGTTAGGGTTAGGTTTAGCGTTAAGTGTAGGGTTAGGGTTAGGGTTAGGGTTACGGTTAGCGTTAGGGTTAGGGGTAGGTTTAGGGTTAGGTTATGGGTAGGGTTAGGTTTAGGGTTAGGGTTAGAGTTAGCATTAGGGGTAGGGTTAGGCTTAGGGTTAGGGTCACCTTTAAGGGTAGGGGTAGGTTAGGGGTAGGTTTAGGGTTAGGGATATTGTTAGGGTTAGATTAGGGTTAGGGTTAGGGTTAGCGTTAGGGGTAGGGTTAGGGTTAGGGTCAGGGGTAGGGTTAGGGTTAGGGTTAGGGTTAGGAATAAGGTTAGAATTAGGGTTAGTGTTAGCGTTAGGGGTAGGGTTAGGTTAAGGGTTAGGGTTAGGGGTAGCGTTAGGGGTAGGGTTAGGGTTAGGGTTAGGGTTAGGGTTATGGTTATCGGTAGGGTTACGGTTAGGGTTAGGGTGCCGGTTAGGGTTAGGAATAGGGTTAGGTTTAGGGTTAGGGTTAGGGATAGGGGTTTGTGTAGGTT
>JANJXV010000033.1:1900000-1912500 GCA_024803745.1 Megascapheus bottae
GGTAGGTTTAGGGTTAGGGTTAGGGTTAGCTTTAGGGGTAGGGGTAGGGTTAGGGTTAGGGGTAGGGGTAGGGTCAGGGTTGGGGTTAGGATTAGGGTTAAGGTTAGGGTTAGGGTAGGGTTAGGGTTAGGGTTACGGTTAGGCGTAGGGTAAGGTTTAGGGGTAGGGTTAGCATTAGGGGGAGGGTTATGGTTAGGGTTAGGGTTACAGTTAGGGGTACGGTTAGGCTTAGGGTCAGGGTTAGGGATAGGGGTGGGGTTAGGGGGAGGGTTAGGCTTAGTGTTACGGTGAGGGTTAGGGTTAGGGTGAGGGTGAGGGTTAGGTGTAGGGTTAGGGTTAGGGTTAGGGTGAGGGTTAGGGTTAGGGTTAGGGGTAGGGTTAGGGCTAGGGTTAGTGGTAGGGTTAGGGTTAGGGGTAGGGGTAGGGGTAGGGTTAGGTTAGGGTAGGGGTTGGGGTAGGGTTAGGGTTAGGTTTAGGGTTAGGGTTAGGGTTAGTGATAGGGTTAGGGTTAGGGGTAGGGGTAGGGTTAGGGCTAGGGTTAGGGTTAGGTTAGGGGTAGGGGTAGGGTTAGGGTTAGGGTTAGGGTTAGGTTAGGGGTAGGGGAAGGGGTAGGGGTAGGGTTAGGGTTTTAGGGTTAGGGTTAGGGTTAGGGGTAGGGGTAGGTTTAGCCTTAGGTTTAGGATTAGGGTTACGGTTAGGGGTAGGGTTAGGGTTAGGGTTAGCGTTAGGGGTATGGTTAGGGTTAGGGTTAGGGTTATGGTTAAGTGTATGGTTGGGGTTATGGTTGGATTTAACGGTAGGGGTAGGGTTAGGGGTATGTTAGGGTTAGTCGTAGAGTTAGGGTTAGGGTTAGGGTCAGGGGTAGGGTTAGGGTTAGGGTTAGGGTTAGGGTTACGGTTAGAGTTAGGGTTAGGGTTAGATTTAGGGTTATGGTTTGGGGTACGGTTAGGGTTATTGTTAGGGTTAGCTTTAGGGGTAGGGTTAGGGTTATGGTTAGGGTTAAGGATTGGGGTAGGGGTAGGGGTAGGGCTAGAGTTAGGCTTAGGTGTGGGGGTAGGGTTAGGGTTAGGGGTAGGGTTAGCGTTAGGGGTAGGGTTATGGTTAGGGTTAGTGGTAGGGGTAAGTTTAGGGGTAGGGTGAGGGTTAGGGTTAGTGTTCGGGTTAGGGGTAGGGGTAGGGGTACAGTTAGGGTTAGGGATAGGGTTAGGGTTAGGGTTCAGGTTCGGGTTAGTGGTAGGGTTAGGGTTAGGGTTATGGTTAGAGTGAGTGGTAGGGATAGGGTTAAGGGTTGGGTTAGGGTTAGGTTTAGGGTTAGGTTAGGGGTAGGGGTAGGGGCATCGTTACGGTTATGGTTCGGGTTAGGGTTAGGGATAGGGTTAGGGGTAAGGGTAGGGTTAGGGTTAGGGGTAGGGTTAGGGTTAGGGTTAGGGTCACCCTTAAGGGTAGGGGTAGGGTTAGAGGTAGGTTTAGGGTTAGGGATAATGTTAGGATTAGGATTAGGGTTAGGGTTAGGGTTAGGGTTAGCGTTAGGGGTAGGAGTAGGGGTAGGGTTAGGGTTAGGTGTTGGATTAGGGGTAGGGTTAAGGGTAGGGTTAGGGGTAGGGTTAAGGGTAGGGTTAGGCTTAAGGGTAGGGTTAGGTACAGGGTTAGGGTTAGGGTTAGGGTTAACGTTAGGGGTACGTTTAGGGTTAGGGTTAGGTTTAGCGTTAAGGGTAGCGTTAGGGTTAGGGTTACGGTTAGGGGAAGGGTTAGGGTTAGAGTTAGGGTTACGGTTAGGGGTAGGGTTAGGGTTAGGTTATGGGTAGGGTTAGGTTTAGGGTTAGGGTTAGAGTTAGCATTAGGGGTAGGGTTAGGCTTAGGGTTAGGGTCACCCTTAAGGGTAGGGGTAGGGTTAGAGGTAGGTTTAGGGTTAGGGATAATGTTAGGATTAGGATTAGGGTTAGGGTTAGGGTTAGGGTTAGCGTTAGGTGTAGGGTTAGGGTTAGGGGTATTTTAAGGGTTAGGGTTAGGTTAGGGTCAGCGGTAGGTTTAGGGTTAGGGTTAGGGTTAGGAATAAGGTTAGGATTAGGGTTAGTGTTAGCGTTAGGGGTAGGGTTAAGGTTAGGGTTAGGGTTACGGGTAGTGTTAGGGTTAGGGTTAGGGGTAGGGTTAGGGGTAGGGTTAAGGGTAGGGTTAGGCTTAAGGGTAGGGTTAGGTACAGGGTTAGGGTTAGGGTTAGGGTTAACGTTAGGGGTACGTTTAGGGTTAGGGTTAGGTTTAGCGTTAAGGGTAGCGTTAGGGTTAGGGTTACGGTTAGGGGAAGGGTTAGGGTTAGAGTTAGGGTTACGGTTAGGGGTAGGGTTAGGGTTAGGTTATGGGTAGGGTTAGGTTTAGGGTTAGGGTTAGAGTTAGCATTAGGGGTAGGGTTAGGCTTAGGGTTAGGGTCACCCTTAAGGGTAGGGGTCGGGTTAGAGGTAGGTTTAGGGTTAGGGATAATGTTAGGATTAGGATTAGGGTTAGGGTTAGGGTTAGGGTTAGCGTTAGGGGTAGGGTTAGGGTTAGGGGTATTGTAAGGGTTAGGGTTAGGTTAGGGTCAGCGGTAGGTTTAGGGTTAGGGTTAGGGTTAGGAATAAGGTTAGGATTAGGGTTAGTGTTAGCGTTAGGGGTAGGGTTAGGGTTAGGGTTAGGGTTACGGGTAGTGTTAGGGTTAGGGTTAGGGGTAGGGTTAGGGGTAGGGTTAGGGGTAGGGTTAGGGTTAGGGTTAGATTTAGGGTTATGAGTAGGGTAGGGTTTGGGTTAGGGTTAGGGTTAGGGTTAGGATTAGGGTTAGGGTTAGGGGTAGGGTTAGGGTTAGGGTTAGGGTTAGGAATAGGGTTAGGATTAGGGTTAGGATTAGGGGTAGGGTTAGGGTTAGGTTTAGGTTTAGGTTTAGGGTTAGGGTTAGGGTTAGCCTTAGTGGTATGGTTAGGGTTAGGGTTAGGTTATGGTTAGCGGTAGGGTTAGGGTTGGGTTTAGGATTCCGGTTAGGGTTAGGGTTAGGTTTACGGTTAGGGGTAGAAGTAGGCTTAGCATTAGGGTTAGGGCTAGGGTTAGTGTTAGGGGTAGGGTCAGAGTTAGGGTTACGGTTAGGGGTAGGGTTAGGGTTAGGGTTAGGGGTAGGGTGTGGTGTATGGTTAGGGTTAGGGGTAGGGGTTGGGGTAGGGGTAGGTTTAGGGGTAGGGGTAGGTTTAGAGTTGAGGTTAGGGTTAGGGATAGGTGTACGGATAGGGGTAGGGTTAATAGTAGTGTTAGGGTTAGGGTTAGGGGTAGGGGTAGTGGTACAGGTAGAGTTTGGGTTAGGGTTAGGGTTATGGGTAGGGTTAGGGATAGGGTTCGGTTTAGGGTTAGATTTAGGGGTAGCGTTAGGGGTAGGGTTAGGGTTAGGGTTCCGGTTAGGGTTAGGGTTAGGGTTAGGGTTAAGGTTATCCTTAGGGATAGGGTTACTGTTAGGGTTAGGGTTAGGGTAAAGGTTATCGTTAGGGGGAGGTTTAGGGTTAGGGTTAGGGTTAGGGTTAGATTTAGGGTTATGAGTAGGGTAGGGTTTGGGTTAGGGTTAGGGTTAGGGTTAAGATTAGGGTTAGGGGTATGGTTAGGGGTAGGTTAGGGTTAGGGTTAGGGTTAGGGGTTGCGGTAGGGGAAGGGGTAGGGTTCGGGATAGGGCTAGGGCTACGGTTAGGGTTAGGGCTTGGGGTAGTTTTAGGGTTATGTTAGGGTTAGGGTTAGGGTTGGGGTAAGGTTAGGGTTAGGGTCAGAGTTAGCGTTAGGGTGAGGGCTAGGGCTGGGTATAGGGTTAGGTTTAGGTTTAGGGTTAGGGTTGGGGTAGGGTTAGGGATAGGGTTAGGGTTAGGATTAGGGTTAGGGTTAGAGCTATTGCTAGGGTTAGGGTTAGAGTTAGGGCTAGGGCTAGGGTTAGGGTTAGGGTTAGGGCTAGGGCTAGGGCTAGGGCTACGGTTAGTGTTAGGATTAGGGTTTGGGTTAGGGTTAGGATTAGGTATAGGGTTTAGGGTTAGGATTAGGGTTAGGGGTAGGGGTAGGGTTAGGGTTAGGATTAGGGTTAGGGGTAGAGTTAGGGTTAGAGGTAGGGTTAGGGTTAAGGGTAGGGATAGCGTTAGGGTTAGGGGTAGGGTTAGGATTAGCGTTAGGAGTAGGGGTAGGATAAGGGTTAGGGGTAGGGTTAGGGGCAGGGTTAGGTTTATCGTTAGGGGTAGGGTTATAGTTAGGGTTAGGGTTAGGGCTAGGGTTTGATGTAGGGTTAGGGTAGGGTTAGGGTGAGGGGTAGGGTTAGGGTTAGGGTTAGGGTGAGGGTTAGGGTTAGGGTTTGGTTTAGGGTAGATGTATAGGAAGGGGTAGGGATAGGGTTAAGGTTTTAGGGTTAGGGTTAGGGTTAGGGTTATGGTTAACTGTATGGTTGGGGTTATGGTTGGGTTTAAGTGTAGGGGTAGGGTTAGGGGTATGGTAAGGTTAGGCGTAGAGTTAGGGTTAGGGTTAGGGTCAGGGGTAGGGTTAGGGTTAGGGTTTGGGTTAACGTTAGGGGTACGTATAGGGTTAGGGTTAGGGTTAGCTTTATGGGTAGGGTTGGGGTTAGGGTTAGGGTTAGGTGTAGGGTCAGGGTTAGGGTTAGGATTAGGGTTAGGGTTAGGGTAGCATTAGATTTACGGTTATTTTTAGGGGTATGGTTAGGGTTATTGTTAGGGTTAGCTTTAGGGGTAGGGTTATGGTTATGGTTAGGGTTAGGGATTGGGGTAGGGTTAGGGGTAGGGGTAGGGTTAGGGTTAGGGGTAGGGTTAGCTTTAGGGGTAGGGTTATGGTTAGGGTTAGTTGGTAGGGGTAAGGTTATGGGTAGGGTGCGGGTTAGGTTTAGTGTTCGGGTTAGGGGTAGGGGTAGGGGTACAGTTAGGTTTAGGGATATGGTTAGGGTTAGGGTTCAGGTTCGGGTTAGGGGTAGGGTTAGGGTTAGGGTTAGGGTTAGAGTTAGTAGTAGGGATAGGCTTAAGGGTTGGGTTAGGGTTAGGGTTAGGGTTAGGTTAGGGGTAGGGGTAGGGGTATTGTTACAGTTAGGGTTTTAGGGTTCAGGTTAGGGTTAGGGATAGGGTTAGGGGTAAGGGTAGGGTTAGGGTTAGGGGTAGGGTTACGATTAAGGGTAGGGTTAAGGTTAGTGTTAGTGTTAGCGTTAGGGGTATGGTTTGGGTTAGGGTTAGGGTTAGGGTTATCGTTAGGGGTAGGGTTAGAGTTTGGGTTAGGGGTAGGGTTAGGGGTAGGGTTAGGGATAGGGTTAGGGTTAGGGATATTGTTAGGGTTAGGGGTAGGTTTAGGGTTAGGTTTAGCGTTAGGGGTAGGGTTAGGGTTAGGGTCAGGGTTAGGGGTATTGTAAGGGTTAGGGTAGGGTTAGGTTTAGGAATAAGGTTAGGGTTAGGGTTGGGGTTACGGGTAGTGTTAGGATTAGCGTTAGGGGTGGTGTTAGGGTTAGGGTTATGGTTAGGGTTAGGATAGGTTAGGCTTAGGGTTAGGGTTAGGGGTATTGTTACGATTAGGGTTAGGGGTAGGGTTAGGGTTAGGATTAGGAATAGGGTTAGGGTTAGGGGTAGGGGTAGGGGTAGGGGTAGGGTTAGGTTAGGTTTAGGTTTAGGGTTAAGGTTAGGGTAGGGTTAGCGTTAGAGGTATGGTTAGGGTTAGGGTAACGGTTAGCGATAGGGTTAGGGTTAGGTTTAGGGTTCCGGTTAGGGTAGGGTTAGGGTTACGGTTAGGGGAAGGGGTAGGGTTAGGGTTAGGGTTAGGTTTAGCGTTAGTGGTAGGGTTAGGGGTAGGGTTACGGTTAGGGGTAGGGTTAGAGTTAGGTTAGGGTTAGGGGTACGGTTAGGGCTAGAGTTACGGTTAGGGTTAGTTTTGTGGTTAGGGTGAGGGTTAGGTTTAGGGTTAGGAGAAGGGGTAGGTTTAGGGTTAGGGTTAGGTTTAGCGTTAGGGGTAGGGTTAGAGTTTGGGTTAGGGGTAGGGTTAGGGTTAAGGTTAAGGATAGGGTTAGGGTTAGGGCAGGGTTATGGTTAGGGGTAGGGCTAGGGTTAGTGTTAGTGTTAGGGTTAGGGGTATGGGTAGGGGTAGGGGGAGGGGTAGAGTTTGGGTTAGGGTAAAGGTTAGGGGTAGGGTTAGGGTTAGGGTTACGGTTAGGGTTAGATTCAAGGGTAAGGGTTGGGTTAGGGTTAGGGTTAGGGGTAGGGGTTGGGTTTGGGTTATGGTTAGGGTTAGGGTTAGGGGTAAGAGTAGGGGTAGGTTTATGGTTAGGGTTAGAGTTAGAGTTAGGGGTCGGGGTAGAGTTAGGGTTATGGGTAGGGTTAGGGATAGGGGTAGGGGTAAGGTTAGGGTTAGTGTTAAGGGTAGGGTTAGGGTAAGGTTTAGGGGTAGGGTTAGGGTTAGGGTTAGGGTTAGCGTTAGGTGTAGGGTTAGGGTTAGGTATAGGGTTAGTTTTAGTGTTAGGGGTAGGGTTAGGGTTAGGGATAGGGTTAGGAATAGGGTTAGTGTTAGGATTAGGGGTAGGGTTAGGGTTAGGTTTAGGTTTAGGATTAGGGTTAGGGTTAGCCTTAGTGGTAGGGTTAGGGTTAGGGTTAGGGTTACGGTTAGCGGTAGGGTTAGGGTTGGGTTTAGGATTCCGGTTAGGGTTAGGGTTAGGGTTATGGGTAGAAGTAGGCTTAGGATTAGGGTTAGGGCTAGGGTTAGCGTTAGAGGTAGGGTCAGAGTTAGAGTTATGGTTAGGGGTAGGGTTAGGGTTAGGGGTAGGGGTAGGTTTAGGGTTAGGGTTATGGTTAGGGTAAAGGTTATTGTTAGGGGTAGGGTTAGGTTTAGGTTTAGGGTTAGGTTTAGATGTAGGGTTACGAGTAGGGTAGGGTTTGGGTTAGGGTTAGGGAGAGGGTTAGGGTTAGGGTTAGGGGTAGGGTTAGGGTTAGGGTTAGGGTTAGGGGTAGGGTTCGGGATAGGGCTAGGGCTAGGGTTAGAGTTAGGGGTAGGGGTAGGGTTAGGTTTAGGTTTGGGGGTAGGGTTAGGGTTAGGGTTAGGGATAGGGGTAGGGTTAGGGTTAGGGTTAGTGTTAGGGTAGGGTTAGGGTTAGGGGTAGGGGTAGGGGTAGGGGTAGGGTTAGGATTAGGGTTAGGATTAGGGTTAGGGTTAGGGTTAGGTTTACGGTTAGGGTTAGCGTTAGGGGTAGGTTTAGGTTTAGGGTTAGGGTTACGGTTAGGGGTAGGGTTAGGGTTAGGGTTAATGTTAGGGGTAGGGTTAGGGTTAGGGTTAGTGGTTGGGTAGGTTAGGATTAGGGTTAGAGGTAGGGATAGGGGTAGGGGAAGGTTAGGTTTAGGATTAGGGTTAGGGTTAGGGTTAGGGTTAGTGTTAGGGTTACGGTTACTGTTATGGGTTGGGTTAGGGCTAGGATTAGGGTTACGGGTAGGGTTAGGAGTAGGGTTAGGGGTAGGGTTAGGGTTAGGGTTAGGGTTAGCCTTAGTGGTCGGGTTAGGGTTAGGGTTAGGGTTACGGTTAGCAGTAGGGTTAGGGTTGGGTTTAGGATTCCGGTTAGGGTTAGGGTTAGGGTTAGGGGTAGAAGTAGGCTTAGGATTAGGGTTAGGGCTAGGGTTAGCGTTAGAGGTAGGGTCAGAGTTAGAGTTATGGTTAGGGGTAGTGTTAGGGTTAGGGTTAGGGGTAGGGGTAGGGGTAGGTTAGGGGTAGGGGTAGGTTTAGGTTTAGGGTTAGGGTTACGGTAAACGTTATTGTTAGGGGTAGGGTTAGGTTTAGGGTTTGGTTTAGGGTTACATTTAGGGTTACGAGTAGGGTAGGGTTTGGGTTAGGCTTAGGGAGAGGGTTAGGGTTAGGGTTAGGGGTAGGGTTAGGGGGAGGTTAGGGTTAGGGTTAGGGTTAGGGGTTGCGGTAGGGGTAGGGGTAGGGTTCGGGATAGGGCTAGGGCTAAGGTTAGGGTTAGGGGTAGGGGTAGGGTTAGGGTTAAGTTAGGGTTAGGGTTAGGGTTGGGGGTATGGTTAGGGTTAGGGTTAGGGGTAGGGATAGGGGTAGGGGTAGGGTTAGGGTTAGGGTTAGAGGTAGGGTAGGGTTAGGGTTAGGGTTAGGGGTACGGGTAGGGGTTAGGGTTAGGGTTAGGGTTACGGTTAGGGTTAGTGTTAGTGGTAGGTTTAGGTTTAGGGTTAGGGTTACGGTTAGGGGTAGGGTTAGGGTTAAAGTTAGGGGTAGGGTTAGGGTTAGGGTTAGTGGTTGGGTAGGTTAGGGTTAGGGGTAGGGGTAGGGATAGGGGTATGGGAAGGTTAGGTTTAGGATTAGGGTTAGGGTAGGGTAGGGTTAGGGTTAGGGTTAGGGTTACGGTTACGGTTAGGGGTTGGGTTAGGGTTAGGATTAGGGTTAGGGGTAGGGTTAGGAGTAGGGTTAGGGGTAGGGTTAGGGGTAGGGTTAGGGTTAGAGTTTGGTTTAGGGTTAAGGTTAGGATTAGGGTTAGCATTAGCGGAATGTTTGGGTTAGGGTTACGGTTAGGGGTAGGGTTAGGGGTAGGGGTAGGGGTAGGGTTAGGAGTAGGGTTAATGTTAGGGTAGGGTTAGGGTTAGGGTTAATGGTGGGGTATGGTTAGGGTTAGGGGTAGGGGTAGGGTTAGGGGTAGGGTTAGGTTTAGGGTTAGGATTAGGGTTAAGGTTAGGGTTAGAGTTAGGGTCAGGATTAGGGTTAGGGTTAGGGTTAGCGTTACGGGTAGGTTTAGGGTTAGGGTTAGGTTTAGCGTTAGGGGTAGGGTTAGGGATAGGGTTAGGGTTAGGGGTAGGGTTACCTTTAGGATTAGAGTTAGGGTTAGGGTTAGAGTAGGGTTAGGGTTAGGGTTAGGGTTACGGTTACGGTTAGGGGTAGGGTTAGGGTTAGGGTTACGGTTAGGGGTGGGGTTACGGTTGGGGGTAGGGTTAGGGTTAGTTTTAGGGGTAGGGTTAGGGTTAGGGTTATTGTTAAGGGTAGGGTTACGTTTAGGGTTAGGGTTAGGGTTAGGGTAGGGTTAGGGTTAAGGTTCGGGGTAGAGTTAGCGTTAGGGGTAGGGTTACGATTAGGGTTATTGTCACCGTTAAGGGTACGTTTAGGATTAGGGTTATGGTTAGAGGTAGGGTTAGGGTTAGGACTAGGGTTAGGCGAAGGGTTTGGGTTAGGGGTAGGGTTAGGTTTAAGGTTAGGGTTAGGGTTAGGGTTAGCGTTAGGGGTAGGTTTAGGGTTAGGGTTAACGTTAGGGTTAGGGTTAGGGTTAGGGTTAGGGGTGGTGTTAGGGTTAGGATTAGGGTTAGGGTAGGGTAGGGTTAGGGTTAGGGTTATGGTTACGGTTAGGGTTAGGGTTAGAGTTCGGGTTAAGGGTAGGGGTAGGATTAGGGTTAGGGTTAGGGGTAGGGTTGGGGTTATAGTTATGGTTAGGGTTAGGGTTCGGTTTGGTTTAGGGTTAGGGTTAGGGTTAGAGTTAGCGTTAGCGGGAGGGTTAGGGTTAGGGTTACGGTTAGGGGTAGGGTTAGGGTTAGGGTTAGGTTTAGGGGTAGGGGTAGGGTTAGGAGTAGGGTTAATGTTAGGGGTAGTTTTAGGGTTAGGGTTAGGGGTAGGGGTAGGGGTAGGTGTAGGGGTAGGGGTACAGTTAGGGTTAGGGTTAGGGTTAGGGGTAAGGTTAGGGTTAGGGTTAGTGTTAGTGTTAGGGGTAGGGTTAGGGTTAGGGTTAGAGTTAGGGGTAGCGGTAGGGGTAGGGTTACTGGTAGGGTTAGGGTTTAAGGTTAGGGTAAGGGGTAGGGGTAGGGTTTGGGTTAGGGTTAGGGTTAGGTTTAGGGGTAGGGTTAGGGTTAGGGTTAGGATTAGTGGTAGGGGTAGGGTTAGGTGTAGGATTAGGGTTAGGGTTAGGGTTAGTGCTAGGGTTAGGGTTAGGGTTAGGCTTAGTGTCGTTTTGGGGTTAGGGTTAAGCTTACGGTTACTGGTAGGGTTAGAGTTAGGGGTAGGGTTAGGGTTAGGTTTAGGGTTAGGGTTAATGGTAGGGTTAGGGTTGGGGGTAGGGTTAGGGTTAGGGTTTGTTTAGGTTAGGGGTAGGGGTAGGGTTAGGTTTAGGTTTAGGTTTAGGGGTAGGGGTAGGGTTAGGTTTAGAGTTAGGGTTAGCGTTAGGGGCATGGTTAGGTGTAGGGTTAGGGTTATGGTTAGGGGTAGGTTTAGGGTTATGGTTAGGGGTAGGGATAGGGGTAGGGTTAGGGTTAGAGTTAGGGTTAGGGATAGGGTTAGCGTTTGGGTAGGTTTAGGGTGAGGTTTAGGTAAACGGTTAAGAGTATGGTTAGGAGTAGGGTTAGGGTTAGGGGTAGGGTTAGGGTTAGGGGTAGGGGTAGGGGTAGGGGTAGGGGTTAGGGTTAGGGTTAGGTTTAGGGTTAGGGTTAGCGTTAGGGGGAGGTTTAGGTTTAGTGGTAGGGGTAGGGTTAGGTGTAGGGTTAGGGTTAGGATTAGGGTTCGGGGTTACGGGTAAGTGTAGGGGTACAGGTAGGTTTAGGTTAAGTATTAGTGTTAGGGTTAAGGGTAGGGTTAGAGTTATGGTTAGGGGTAGGGGTAGGGGTAGGGGTAGGGGTAGGTTAGGGGTAGAGATAGGTTACGGTTAGGGTTAGAGTTAGGGTAGGGGTAGGGTTAGGGTTAGGGTTAGGATTAGGGTTCGGGTTAGGGATAGGGTTAGAGTTAGGGTTAGGTTTAAGGGTAGGGGTAGGGTAGGGTTAGGGTTAGGATTTTAGGGTTAGGGTTAGGATTAGGGTTTGGATTAGGGGTACGGTTAGGGTTAGGTTTAGGGTTAGTTGTAGGGGTAGGGTTAGGGGTAGGGTTAGGGGTAGGTTTATGGGTATGTTTACTGTTAGGATTAGGGTTAGGTTTAGGGTTAGGGCTAGGGCTAGGTTTACGGTTAGGGATAGGTTTAGGTTTAGGTTTAGTGGTAGGGTTAGGGTTAGGGATAGTGGTAGGGTAGGGTCAGGGGTCGGGTTAGGGTTAGAGTTAGGGTTAGGGTTAGGGGTAGGGGTAGGGTTACTGTTTGGGCTTTAGGGTTAGGGTTAGGATTATGGTTAGGGTTAGGGGTAGGAGTAGGGTTAGTGTTAGGGTTAGGGGCAGAGATAGGTTTAGATTTAGGGGTAGGGTTTGGGTTAGTGTTAGCGGTAGGGTTAGGGTTAGGGTTAGGGTTAGAGTTAGGGTTAGGGGTAGGGTTAGTGTTACGGTTAGGGTTAGGTGTTGCGTTAGGGGTAGGGTTAGGGGTAGGGTTATGGTTAGGGTTAGGGTTAGGGGTAGGGTTAGGGTCAGGGTAAGGGTTAAGGTTAGCGTTAGGGGTAGGGTTAGGGTGAGGGTTAGGGTCACGGTTAAGGGTAAGGTTAGGATTAGGGTTAGGGTTAGGGTGAGGGTTAGGGTTAGGGGAAGGGTTAGGGTTTGGGGTAGGGTTAGGGGTAGGGTTTGGTTTAGGTTCTGGATTAGGGTTAGGGTTAGAGTTAGAGTTAGGTGTAGGTTAGGGTTAGGGTTAGGGTTAGGGGTAGGGTTAGGGTTACGGTTAGGGTTAGGTGTTGCGTTAGGGGTAGGGTTATGGTTAGGGTTATGGTTAGGGTTAGGGGTAGGGGTAGGGTTAGGGTCAGGGTAAGCGTTAAGGTTAGCGTTAGGGGTAGGGTTAGGGTGAGGGTTCGGGTCACGGTTAAGGGTAAGGTTAGGATTAGGGTTAGGGTTAGGGTGAGGGTTAGGGTTAGGGGAAGGGTTAGGGTTAGGGGTAGGGTTAGGGGTAGGGTTTGGGTTAGGTTCTGGATTAGGGTTAGGGTTAGAGTTAGAGTTAGGTGTAGGTTAGGGTTAGGGTTAGGGTTAGGGTTAGGGGTAGGGGTAGGGGTAGGGGTAGGGTTAGGAGAAGGGTTAGGGTTAGGATTAGGGTTAGGTTTAGTGGTAGGGTGAGGGTTAGGGTCAGGGTTAGGGTTATCGTTACGGGTACATTAGGGTTATGGTTAGTATTAGCGTAAGGGGTAGGGTTAGGGTTGGGGGTAGGGTTAGGTTTAGAGTTAGGGTTAGGGTAGAGTTAGGGTTATGGTTAGTGTTAGGATTATGGTTAGGTTAGGGTTAGGGTTAGGTTTAGGGTTAGCGTTAGGGGGAGGGTTAGGGTTAGGGTTACGGTTAGGGGTAGGGTTAGGGTTAGGGTTTGGGGTAGGGTAGGGTGAGGGGTAGGGTTAGGGTTAGGGGTAGGGTTAGGGTTAGGGTTAGGGTTAAGGTTAGCGTTAGGGGTAGGGTTAGGATTAGGGGTAGGGTTAGGGTTAGTTGTAGGGGTAGGGTTAGGGGTAGGGTTAGGGGTAGGTTTATGGGTATGTTTACTGTTAGGATTAGGGTTAGGTTTAGGGTTAGAGCTAGGGCTAGGTTTAGGGTTAGGGATATTGTGAGGTTTAGGTTTAGGGGTAGGGTTAGGGTTAGGGTTAGGGATAGTGGTAGGGTAGGGTTAGGGGTCGGGATAGGGTTAGAGT
>JANJXV010000033.1:1917500-1920000 GCA_024803745.1 Megascapheus bottae
GGGGTAGCGGTAGAGTTTGGGTTAGGGTTAGCGGTAGGGTTAGTGTTAGGGTTAGGGTTAGGTGTAGGGTTAGGGTTTGGGATAGTGTTAGGGGTTGGGTTAGGGGTAGGGTTAGGAGTAGGGGTAGGGTTAGGGGTATGGTTAGGTTTAAGTTTTGGGTTAGGTTTAGCGTTTGGGGTAGGGTTAGGGTGAGGTTTAGGGAAACGGTTAAGGGTAGGGTTAGGGTTAGGGTTAGGGTAAGGGTTAGGGTGAGGGTTAGGGTTAGGGGTAGGGTTAGGATTAGGGTTAGGGTTCAGGTTAGTGGTAGGGGTAGGGTTAGGTTTTGGGTTAGGGTTAGGGTTACGTTTACGGGTAGGGTTAGGGTTAGGGTTTGTGGTAGGGGTAGGGTTAGGGATAGGGTTAGGGTTAGGGTTAGGGTTACTGGTAGGGGTACGGGTAGGGGTAAGGTTAGGGTTAGGGGTTAGGGTTAGGGTTAGGGTTAGGGTTAGGTGTAGGTGTAGTGGTAGGGGTAGGGTTAGGCGTAGGGATAGGTTAGGGTTAGGGTTATGGTTGGGGTAGGGTTAGGGCTAGGGTTTTAGGGTTAGGGTTAGGGGTAGGGTTAGGGTTAGGGTTAGGTGTAGGGGTAGTGGTAGGGGTAGGGTTAGGCATAGGGATAGGTTAGGGTTAGGGTTAGGGTTATGGTTGGGGTAGGGTTAGGGCTAGGGTTTTAGGGTTAGGGTTAGGGGTAGGGTTAGGGTTAGGGTTAGGGGTAGGGTTAGGGTTAAGGTTACTGGTAGGGGTAGGGTTAGGGGTAGGGTTAGGGTTAGGGTTAATGATAGGGTTAGGGTTAGGGTTAGAGTTAGTGGTTGGGTAGGGTTAGGGTTAGGGGTAGGGGTAGGGGTAGGCGTAGGCTATTGGTTAGGATTAGTGTTAGGGTTATGGTTAGGGTTACGGTTAGGGGTAGGTTTAGTGTTAGAGTTTGGGTTAGGTTTAGTGTTAGGGGTAGGGTTAGGGGTAGTGTTAGGGTTAGGATTACGGTTCGGGGTTAGGGGTAGGGGTAGGGGTACCGTTAGGGTTAGGGTTAGGATTAGGGTTAGGGTTAGGTTTAGGGTTAAGATTAGGGTTAGGGTTAGGGTTAGGATTAGTTGTCGGGGTAGGGTTAGGGTTAGGGTTAGGGTTAGGGGTAGGGTTAGTGTTAAGGTTAGGGTTAGGGTAAGAGTTAGCGTTGGGGGTAGGGCTAGAGTTAGTGTTAGAGTCACCATTAAGGGTAGGGTTAGAATTAGGATTAGGGTTAGGGTTAGGTTAAGGGTTAGGGTTAGGGTTAGGGTTAGCGTTAGGGGGAGGGTTAGGTTTAGGGTTAGGTTTTCATTTAGGGGTAAGCTTAGGGTTAGGGTTAATGTTAGGGGTAGGGTTAGGAGTAGGGTTAATGTTAGGGGTAGGGGTAGGGTTAGGGTTAGTGGTTGGGTAGGGTAAGGGTTAGGGGTAGGGGTAGGGGAAGGGTTAGGGTAAGGATTAGGGTTAGGGTATGGTTAGGTTTACGTTTAGGGGTAGGTTTAGGGTAGGGTTAGGGTTAGGTTCAGTGGTACGGGTTGGGTTATTGGTGGATTTAGGGTTAGGATTAGGGTTCGGGGTTAGGGGTAGGGGTAGGGGTACAGTTAGAGTTAGGGTTAGGATTAGGGTTAGGGTTAGGTTTAGGGTTAAGGGTAGGGTTAGGTTTAGGGTTAGGGTTAGTGGTAGGGGTAGGGTTAGGGGTAGGGTTAGGTTTAGGGGTAGGGTTAGGGTTAGGTTTAGTGGTAGGGGTAGGGTTAGGGGTAGGGTTAGGCTTATGGTTAGCGTTCAGATTAGGGGTAGGGGTAGGGGTATAGTTAGGGTTAGGTTTAGGATTAGGTTTCGGGTTAAGGTTAGGGTTAGGGGTAGGGTTAGAGTTAGGGTTATGGTTAGGGGTAGGGGTAGTGTTAGGGGTAGGGTTAGGGGTAGGGATAGGTTAGGGTTAGGGTTAGGGGTAGGGTTAGGGTTGGGGTAGGGTTAGGGTTAGGGTTAGGGTTAGCGGTAGGGTTAGGGTTAGGTTTTGGGGAAGTGTTAGGGTTAGGGGTATGGTTAGGTGTGGGGTTATGGTTAGGTTCAGGGTTAGGGTTAGGGCTCGGGTTAGGGTTAGGGGTAGGGTTAGGGTTAAGGCTAGGGTTAGGGTTAGAGTTAGCGTTGGGGTTAGGGCTAGAGTTAGTGTTAGGGTCACCATTAAGGGTAGGGATAGGGTTAGGGTTAGGGTTAGGCTTAAGGTTAGGGTTAGGGTTAGCGTTAGGGGAGGGTTAGGTTTAGGGTTAGGGTTTCAGTTAGGGGTAAGGTTAGGGTTAGGGTTAATGTTAGGGGTAGGGTTAGGAGTAGGGTTAATGTTAGGGGTAGTGGTAGGGTTAGGATTAGTGGTTGGGTAGGGTAAGGGTTAGGGGTAGGGGTAGGGGAAGGGTTAGGGTAAGGATTAGGGTTAGGGTTATGGTTAGGTTTACGTTTATGGGTAGGTTTAGGG
>JANJXV010000033.1:1922500-1937500 GCA_024803745.1 Megascapheus bottae
GGTTGGGTTAGGGTTAGGATTAGGGTTCGGGGTTACGGGTAGGGGTAGGTGTACAGTTAGGGTTATGGTTAGTATTAGGGTTAGGGTTAGGGTTAAGGGTAGGGTTAGGGTTAGGGTTAGTGTTAGGGTTAGGGTTAGGTTTAGGGTAGGGGTAGGGTTAGGGTTCGGGTTTTAGGGTTAGGGGTAGGGTTAGGGTTAGGGTTAGTGGTAGGAGTAGGGTTAGGGGTAGGGTGAGGGTTATGGGTTAGGGTTAGAGTTAGGGTTAGGGGTAGGGGTAGTGGTAGTGGTAGGGTTAGGCATAGGGATAGGTTAGGGTTAGGGTGAGGGTTATGGTTGGGGTAGGGTTAGGGCTCGGGTTTTAGGGTTAGGGTTAGAGGTCGGGTTAGGGTTAGGGGTACGTGTAGGGGTAGGGTTAGGGTTAGCGTTAGTGGTAGGGGTAGGGTTATGGTAGGGTTAGGGTTAGGTTTAGGGTTACGGTTAGGGTAGGGGTAGGGGTAGGGGTAGGGTTAGGGTTTTAAGGTTAGGATTAGGGTTAGGGTTCAGGTTAGGGGTAGCATTAGGGTTAGGGTTAGGGTTAGGTTAGGGGTAGGGGTAGGATTAGGGTTAGTGTTTTAGGGTTAGGATTACGAGTAGGGTTAGGGTTAGGGTTAGGTTTAGGTTTAGTTGTAGGCGTAGGTTTAGGGATAGGGTTAGGGTTATGGTTAGGGTCCTGTTAGGGGTATGGGTAGGGGTACAGTTAGGGTTAGGTATAGGATTAGGGTTAGGGTTAGGGGTAGGGGTAGGGGTAGGTTTAGGTTTAGGTGTAGGGGTAGGGGTAGTGGTAGGGGTAGGAATAGGGGTAGGGATAGGTTAGGGTTGGGGTTAGGGTAGGGGTTGGGTTAGGGTTAGGATTTTATGGCTAGGGTTAGGGGTAGGGTTAGGGTTAGGGTTAGGGTTAGGTTTAGTGCTATGGGTAGGGTTACGGGTAGGGTTATGTTTAGGGTTATGGTTCAGCTTAGGGGGAAGGGGTAGGGGTACAGTTACGGTTAGGTTTAGGATTAGGGTTAGGTTTAGGGTTAGGGTTAGGGGTAGGGTTAGGGTTAGGGTTAGGGTTAGTGGTAGAGAAGGGTTAGGGGTAAAGTTAGGGTTAGAGTTAGGGTTAGGTGTAGGGGTAGGTGTAGGGTTACGGTTTGGATTTTAGGATTAGGGTTACAGGTAAGGGTAGGGGTACGGGTAGGTGTAGGGTTAGGGTTAGGGTTAGGGTTAGGGGTAGAGTTAGGGTTAGGGGTAGGGTTACGGGTAGGGTTTGGGTTAGGGTTAGCGGTAGGGTTAGGGTTATGGTTAGAGTTAGGGTTAAGGGTAGGGTTCGGGTTAGGGTTAGGTGTTGGGTTAGGGATAGGGTTAGGGGTAGGGTTAGGATTAGGGTTGGGGTTAGGGGTAGGGTTAGGTTTAGGGTTACCGTTAGGGGTAGGGTTAGGGTGAGGGTTAGAGTTAGGGTTACCATTAGGGGTAGGGTTAGCTTGAGGATTAGGGTCACGGTTAAGGGTAGGGTTAGGATTAGGGTTAGGGGTAGGGTTAAGGTTAGGGTTAGGGGAAGTTTTAGGGTTAGGGGTAGGGTTAGGGATAGGGTTAGGGTTAGGTTCAGGGTTAGGTTTAGGGTTAGGGTTAGCTTTAGGTGTAGGTTTAGGGTTAGGGTTACGGTTAGAGTTAGGGGTAGAGGTAGGGTTAGGGTTAGGATTTGGGGTAGGGGTAGGGTTAGGGTTAGCGTTAGGGGTAGGGGTAGGGTTAGGGTTAGGGTTAGGGATAGGTGTAGGGTTAGGGTTAGGGTTAGGGTTAGCGTTAGGGGTAGGTTTAGGGTGAGGGTTAGGGCCACGGTTAAGGGTAGGGTTAGGATTAGGGTTAGGGGTAGGGTTAAGGTTAGGGTGAGGGGAAGCGTTAG
Source organism: Megascapheus bottae (assembly GCA_024803745.1). Taxonomy (NCBI): domain Eukaryota; kingdom Metazoa; phylum Chordata; class Mammalia; order Rodentia; family Geomyidae; genus Megascapheus; species Megascapheus bottae. The sequence goes on from JANJXV010000033.1 coordinate 1,924,419, forward strand.
GGTTAGGGGTAGGGTTAGGGTAGGGTTAGGGTTAGGTTCAGGGTTAGGTTTAGGGTTAGGGTTAGCTTTAGGTGTAGGTTTAGGGTTAGGGTTACGGTTAGAGTTAGGGGTAGAGGTAGGGTTAGGGTTAGGATTTGGGGTAGGGGTAGGGTAGGGTTAGCGTTAGGGGTAGGGGTAGGGTTAGGGTTAGGGTTAGGGATAGGTGTAGGGTTAGGGTTAGGGTTAGGGTTAGCGTTAGGGATATGGTTAGGGTTAGGGTTAGGGTTACGGTTAGGGGTAGGTTTAGGGTTAGGGTTAGGGGTAGGGGTAGGGTTAGGGTTCGGTTTAGGGTTATGGGTATGGTTAGGGTTGGGGTTAGGGGTAGGGGTAGCGGTAGAGTTTGGGTTAGGGTTAGCGGTAGGGTTAGTGTTAGGGTTAGGGTTAGGTGTAGGGTTAGGGTTTGGGATAGTGTTAGGGGTTGGGTTAGGGGTAGTGTTAGGAGTAGGGTTAGGGTTAAGGGTATGGTTAGGTTTAAGGTTTGGGTTAGGGTTAGCGTTTGGGGTAGGGTTAGGGTGAGGTTTAGGGAAACGGTTAAGGGTAGGGTTAGGGTTAGGGTTAGGGTTAGGGGTAGGGTTAGGGGTAGGGTTAGGGTTAGGGTTAGGGTTCAGGTTAGGGGTAGGGGTAGGGTTAGGTTTTGGGTTAGGGTTAGGGTTACGTTTATGGGTAGGGTTAGGGTTAGGGTTAGTGGTAGGGGTAGGGTTAGGGATAGGGTTAGGGTTAGGGTTAGGGTTACTGGTAGGGGTAAGGTTAGGGTTAGGGGTTAGGGTAAGGGTTAGGGTTAGGTGTAGGCGTAGTGGTAGGGGTATGGTTAGTCGTAGGGATAGGTTAGGGTTAGGGTTATTGTTGGGGTAGGGTTAGGGCTAGGGTTTTAGGGTTAGGGTTAGGGGTAGGGTTAGGGTTAGGGGTAGGGGTAGGGTTAGGGTTAGGGGTAGGTGTAGGGTTAGGGTTAGTGTTACTGGTAGGGGTAGGGTTAGGGGTAGGGTTAGGGTTAGGGTTAATGTTAGGTTTAGGGATAGGGTTAGGGTTAGTGGTTGGGTAGGGTTAGGGTTAGGGGTAGGGGTAGGGGTAGGCGTAGGCTTATGGTTAGGATTAGGGTTAGAGTTAGGGTTAGGGTTACGGTTAGGGGTAGGTTTAGTGTTAGAGTTTGGGTTAGGTTTAGTGTTAGGGGTAGGGTTAGGGGTAGTGTTAGGGTTAGGATTACGGTTCGGGGTTAGGGGTAGGGGTACGGGTACCGTTAGGTTTAGGGTTAGGGTTAGGATTAGGGTTAGGGTTAGGTTTAGGGTTAAGGTTAGGGTTAGGGTTAGGTTTAGGGTTAGGGTTAGGATTAGGGGTCGGAGTAGGGTTAGTGTTAGGGTTAGGGTTAGGTTTAGGGTTAGGGGTAGGGTTAGTGTTAAAGTTAGGGTTAGGGTTAGAGTTAGCGTTGAGGGTAGGGCTAGAGTTAGTGTTAGGGTCACCATTAAGGGTAGGGTTAGAATTAGGATTAGGGTTATGGTTAGGGGAAGGGTTAGGTTTAGGGTTAGCGTTAGGGGGAGGGTTAGGTTTAGGGTTAGGGTTTCGTTTAGGGGTAAGTTTAGGGTTAGGGTTAATGTTAGGGCTAGGGTTAGGAGTAGGGTTAATGTTAGGGGTAGGGGTAGGGTTAGGGTTAGTGGTTGGGTAGGGTAAGGGTTAGGGGTAGGGGTAGGGGAAGGGTTAGGGTAAGGATTAGGGTTAGGGTATGGTTAGGTTTACGTTTAGGGGTAGGTTTAGGGTTAGGGTTAGGGTTAGGTTTAGTCGTACGGGTTGGGTTAGTGGTGGATTTAGGGTTAGGAATAGGGTTCGGGGTTAGGGGTAGGGGTTGGGGTACAGTTAGAGTTAGGGTTAGGATTAGGGTTAGGGTTAGGTTTAGGGTTAAGGGTAGGGTTAGGTTTAGGGTTAGGGTTAGTGGTAGGGGTAGGGTTAGGTGTAGGGCTAGGGTAGGGGTTGGGTTAGGGTTAGGGTTTTATGGTTAGGCTTAGGGGTTAGGGTTAGGGTTAGGGTTAGGGTTAGGGTTAGGGTTAGGTTTACGTTTAGGGATAGGGTTATGGTTAGGGTTAGGGTTAGGTTTAGTGGTAGGAGTTGGGTTAGTGGTGGATTTAGGGTTAGAATTAGGGTTCGGGGTTCGGGGTAGCGGTAGGGGTACAGTTAGGGTTAGTATTAGGGTTAGGGTTAGGGTTAGGGTTAGGCTTAGGGTTAGGGTTAGTGGTAGGGGTAGGATTAGGGGTAGGGTTAGGGTTAGGGGTAGGGTTAGGGTTAGTGGTAGGGGTAGGGTTATGTGGAGGGTTAGGGTTAGGGTTAGGGGTAGGTGTAGGTGTAGGGGTAGAGTAAGGGTTAGGTTTTAGGGTTAGTGTTAGGGTTATGGCTAGGGTTCGGGTTAGGGGTAGCGTTAGGGTTAGGGTTAGGGTTAGTTTAGGGGTAGGGGTAGGGTTAGGGTTAGTGTTTTAGGGTTAGGATTACGGGTAGAGTTAGGGTTAGGGTTAGGGTTGGGTTTAGGTTTAGTTGTAGGGGTAGGTTTAGGGGTAGGGTTAGGGTTAGGGTTAGGGGTAGAGTTAGTGTTAGGGGTAGGGTTACGGGGAGGGTTTGGGTTAGGGTTATCCGTAGGGTTAGAGTTATGGTTAGAGTTAGGGTTAGGGGTAGGGTTAGGGTTAGGGTTAGGTGTTAGATTAGGGATATTGTTAGGGGTAGGGTTAGGATTAGGTTTGGTTAGGGGTAGGGTTAAGGTTAGGGTTAGGTTTAGGGTAACCGTTAGGGGTAGGGTTAGGGTGAGGGTTAGGGTCACGGTTAAGGGTACGGTTAGGATTAGGGTTAGGGTTAGCGGTAGGGTTAGGGTTAGGTTTTGGGGAAGTGTTAGGGTTAGGGGTAGGGTTAGGTGTAGGGTTAGGGTTAGGTTCAGGGTTAGGGTTAGGGCTCGGGTTAGGGTTAGGGGTAGGGTTAGGGTTAAGGCTAGGGTTAGGGTTAGAGTTAGCGTTGGGGTTAGGGCTAGAGTTAGTGTTAAGGTCACCATTAAGGGTAGGGTTAGGATTAGGGTTAGGGTTTGGGGTAGGGTTAGGTTAGGGTTAGGCTTAGGGTTATGGTTAGGGTTAGCGTTACGGGGAGGGTTAGGTTTAGGGTTAGGGTTTCGGTTAGGGGTAAGGTTAGGGTTAGGGTTAATGTTAGGGGTAGGGTTAGGAGTAGGGTTAATGTTAGGGGTAGTGGTAGGGTTAGGATTAGTGGTTGGGTAGGGTAAGGGTTAGGGGTAGGGGTAGCGGAAGGGTTAGGGTAAGGATTAGGGTTAGGGTTATGGTTAGGTTTACGTTTATGGGTAGGTTTAGGGTTAGGGTTAGGTTTAGTGGTAGGGGTTGGGTTAGTGTTGTATTTAGGGTTAGGATTAGGGTTCGGGGTTAGGGGTAGGGGTAGGGGTACAGTTAGGGTTAGGGTTAGGATTAGGGTTAGGGTTCAGGTTAGGTTTAAGGGTAGTGTTAGGGTTAGGGTTGGGGTTAGGGTAGGGGTAGGGTTAGGGTTAGGATTAAGGGTAGGGTTTGGGTTAAGATTAGGGTTAGGGGTATTGGTAGGTTTAGAGTTAGGGTTAGGGTTAGAGTTAGGGTTAGGGGTATTGGTAGGTTTAGGGTTAGTGTTAGGGTTAAGGTTGCGGTTAGGATTAGTGTTATGGTTAGCGTTAGGGGTATGGTTAGGGTTAGGGTTAGGGTTATGGTTAGGGGTAGGGATAGGGGTAGGGTTAGGGGTAGGGGTAGGTTTAGGGTTAGGTTTACGGTTAGGGGTAGGGGTAGGGTTTGGTTTAGGGGTAGGGGTAGCGGTAGGGCTGGGTTAGTGTAAGCGGTAGGGTAAGGGTTAGGGTTAGGGGTTGGGTCAGGGGTAGGGTTAGGGGTATGGTTAGGTTTAGGATTCGGGTTAGGGTTAGCGTTTGGGGTAGGGCTAGAGTGAGGTTTAGGGAAACTGTTAATGGTAGGGTTAGCGTTAGGGTTAGGGTTAGGGTGAGGGGTAGGGTTAGGGTTAGGGTAGGGTAGGGTTAGCGTTAGGGTTACGGTTAGGGGTAGGGTTAGGGTTAGGTTTAGGGTTAGCGTTAGGGGTAGGGTTAGGCTTAGGGTTAGGGTTACGGTTAGGGGTAGGGTTAGGGTTAGGGTTAGGGTTAGGGGAAGGGTTAGGGGTAGGATTAGGTTTAGGGGTAGGGTTAGGGGTAGGATTAGGGTTAAGGTTAGTGTTAGGGGTAGGGTTAGGGTTATGGTTAGGGGTAGGGGTAGGGTTAGGGTTAGGGTTAGGGGAAGGGTTAATGGTAGGGTTAGGTTTAGGGGTAGTGTTAGGGTTAGAGGTAGGGTTACGGTTAGGGATAGGGTTAGGGTTAGGTTTACGGTTAGGGTTAGGAGTAGGGTTAGGGTTAGGTTTAGAGTTAGCATTAGGGGTAGGGTTACAGTTAGTCTTAGGGTCACCGTTAAGGGTAGGGTTAGGATTAGGTTTAGGGGTAGGTGTAGGTTTAGGGTTAGGGCTAGGGTTAGGGGAAGGGTTAGCATTAAGGATAGGGTTAGGGGTAGGGGTAGGTTTAGGGTTAGGGCTAGGGTTAGGGGAAGGGTTAGGGTTAGGGTTAGGGTTAGCGTTAGGGATATGGTTAGGGTTAGGGTTAGGGTTACGGTTAGGGGTAGGTTTAGGGTTAGGGTTAGGGGTAGGGGTAGGGTTAGGGTTCGGTTTAGGGTTAGGGGTTGGGTTAGGGGTAGGCGTACGCTTATGGTTAGGTTTAGGGTTAGGGTTATGGTTAGGGTTACGGTTAGGGGTAGGTTTAGGGTTAGAGTTTGGGTTAGGTTTACTGGTAGGGGTAGGGTTAGGGGTAGGGTTAGGGTTAGGATTACGGTTCAGGGTTAGGGGTAGGTGTAGGGGTACCTTTAGTGTTAGGGTTAGGATTATTGTTATTGTTAGGTTTAGGGTTAAGGGTAGGGTTAGGGTTAGGGTTAGGGTTAGTGGTCGGGGTAGGGTTAGGGTTAGGGTTAGGGTTAGGGGTAAGGTTAGGTTTAAGGCTAGGGTTAGGGTTAGAGTTAGCGTTGGGGGTAGGGCTAGAGTTAGTGTTAGGGTCACCATTAAGGGTAGGGTTAGGATTAGGGTTAGGGGTAGGGTTAGGTTTAGGGTTAGGGTTAGGGTTAGCATTAGGGGGAGGGTTAGGTTTAGGGTTAGGGTTTCGGTTAGGGGTAAGGTTATGGTTAGGGTTAATGTTAGGGGTAGGGTTAGGAGTAGGGTTAATGTTAGGGGTAGGGGTAGGGTTAGGGGTAGTGGTTGGGTAGGGTAAGGGTTAGGGGTAGGCGTAGGGGAAGGGTTAGGGTAAGGATTAGGCTTAGGGTTATGGTTAGGTTTACGTTTAGGGGTAGGTTTAGGGTTAGGTTTAGGGTTAGGTTTAGTGGTAGGGGTTGGGTTAGTGGTGGATTTAGAGTTAGGATTAGGGTTCTGGGTTCGGGGTAGGGTAGGGGTACAGTTAGGGTTAGGGTTAGGATTAGGGTTAGGGTTAGGATTAAGGGTAGGGTTAGGGTTAGGGTTAGGGTTAGTGGTAGTGGTAGAGTTAGGGGTAGGATTAGGTTTAGTGGTAGGGGTAGGTTTAGGGGTAGGGTTAGCGTTATGGTTAGCGTTCAGATTAGGTGTAGGGGTAGGGGTATAGTTAGGGTTAGGTTTAGGATTAGGTTTAGGGTTAAGGTTTGGGGTAGGGGTAGGGTTAGAATTAGGGTTAGGGTTAGTTGTAGGGGTAGTGGTAGGGGTAGGGTTAGGGGTAGGGATAGGTTAGGGTTAGAGTTAGGGGTAGGGTTAGGGTTGGGGTAGGGTTAGAGTTAGGGTTTTAGGGTTAGGCTTAGGGGTAGGGTTAGGGTTAGGGTTAGTGGTAGGGGTGGGGTTAGGTGTAGGGTTAGGGTTATGGTTAGGGTTCGGTTTAGGGGTAGGGGTAGGGGTACAGTTAGGGTTAGGTTTAGGATTATGGTTAGGGTTAGTGGTAGGGGTAAGGTTGGAGGTAGGTTTAGGGTTAGGTTTAGGGTTAGGGGTAGGGGTAGGTTTTGGTTTAGGGGTAGGCTTACGGTTTGTGTTTTAGGGTTAGGGTTAGGGGTAGAGGTAGGGGTAGGTTTAGGGTTAGGGTTAGGGTTAGTGTTAGCGTTAGGGGTATGGTTAGGGTTAGGGTTCGGGTTGCGGTTAGGGGCAGGGTTAGGGTTAGGGTTAGGGTTAAGCGTAGGGGTAGGGGTAGTGTTAGATTTAGGGTTAGGGGTAGGGTTAGGGTTAGGTGTAGGAGTAGAGGTAGGGGTAGGGTTAGGGTTAGGCATTTAGGGTTAGGGTTAGGGGGAGGGGTAGGGGTAGTGTTAGGATTAGGGTTATAGGGTTAGGGTTAGGGTTAGGGTTAGGGTTAGGGTAGGGGTAGGGTTTGGGTTAGGATTAGGGGTAGGGTTTAGGTTAGGATTAGGGTTAGGGGTATTGGTAGGGTTAGGGTTAGTGTTAGGGTTAGGGTTAGGGTTAGAGTTAGGGTTAGGGCTATTGGTAGGGTTAGGGTTAGTGTTAGGGATAGGTGTAGGGTTATGGTTAGTGTTATGGTTAGCGTTAGGGATATTGTTAGTGTTAGGGTTAGGGATATGGTTAGGGGTAGGGATAGGGTTAGGGTTAGGGGTAGGGGTAGGTTTAGGGTTAGGTTTAGGGTTAGGGGAAGGGGTAGGGTTTGGTTTAGGGGTAGGGGTAGCGGTAGGGTTTGGGTTAGTGTAAGCGGTAGGGTAAGGGTTAGGGTTAGGGGTTGGGTCAGGGGTAGGGTTAGGGGTATGGTTAGGTTTAGGGTTAGGGTTAGGGTTAGCGTTTGGGGTAGGGTTAGGGGGAGATTTAGGGAAACTGTTAAGGGTAGGGTTAGGGTTAGGGTTAGGGTTAGGGTGAGGGTGAGGGGTAGGGTTAGGGGTAGGGGTAGGGTTAGGGTTACTGGTAGGCGTAGGGTTAGGGGTATGTTTAGGGTTAGGGTAAGGGTTAGTGTTAGGTTTAGGGATAGGGGTAGCGTTAGTGGTAGGGGTAGGGTTAGGGTTAGGGTTAGGGCTAGGGTTAAGGTAGGGGTAGAGGTAGGGGTAGGGTTAGGGTTAGGTTTTAAGGTTAGGGTTAGGGTTAGGGGTAGGGGTAGGGTTAGGTTTACAGTTAGGGTTTGGGTTATGGTTAGGGGTAGGGTTAAGTTTAGGGTTAGGGTTAGGTTTAGCGTTAGGGGTATGGTTAGGTTTAGGGTTAGGATTACGGTTAGGGTTAGGGTTAGGGTTATGGTTAGGGTTAGGGGTAGGGGTAGGTTTAGGTTTAGGGTCAGGGTAGAGTTAGGGTTAGGGTTAGGGGAAGGGTTAGTGGTAGGGTTTGGGTTAGGGTTCGCGGTAGGGTTAGGGTTAGGGTTAGGGTTTGGGGTAGGGTTAGGGGTAGGGTAAGGGTTAGGGTTAGTGTTACGGTTAGAGTTAGCCTTAGGGGTAGGGTTAGGGTTAGTGTTAGGGTCACCGTTAAGGGTTAGGGGTAGGTTTTGGGTTAGGGTTAGCGGTAGGGTTAGGGTTAGGGTTAGCGTTAGGGGGTGGGTTAGGGTTAGGGTTAGGGTTATGGTTAGGGTAGGGTTAGGGTTAGGGTTAGGATTACGGTTAGGGGTAGGGTTAGGGTTAGGTTTAGGGTTACGGTTAGGGTTAGTGGTAGGGGTAAGGTTAGGGGTAGGGTTAGGGTTAGGATTAGGGTTCCGGTTAGGGGTAGGAGTAGGTGTACAATTAGGGTTAGGGTTAGGATTAGGGTTAGGGTTAGGGTTAGGGTTAGGGTTAAGGGTAGGGTTAGGGTTAGGGTTAGGGTTAGCGTTAGTGGTAGGGGTAGGGTTAGGGTTAGGGTTAGGGTTAGTGTTAGGTTAGAGGTAGGGTTAGGGTTTGGGTTTTAGGGTTAGGTTTAGGGGTAGGGTTAGGTTTAGGTTTAGGGCTGGGTTAGTGGTAGGGGTAGGGTTTGAGGTAGGGGTAGGGGTATGGTTAGCGTTTGGATTAGGGTTAGGGGTAGTGGTACAGTTAGGGTTAGGTTTAGGATTAGGGTTAGGGTTAGGGTTAGGGTTTGGGTTAGGGATAGGGTTAGAGTTAGGGTTAGTGTTAGGGTTAGGGGTAGGGGTAATGGTAGGTGTAGGGTTACAGGGAGTGATAGGTTAGGGTTAGTGTTAGGGTTAGGGTTAGGGTTGGGATATGGTTAGGGTTAGGGTTTTAGGGTTAGGGTTAGGGGTAGGTGAAGGGTTAGGGTTAGGGTTAGGGTTCGTGGCGGGGTTAGGGGTAGGGGTAAGGTTATGGTTAGGGTTCGGGTTAGGGGTAGGGGTACGGGTACAGTTAGGGTTAGGATTAGGGTTAGGGTTAGGGTTAGGGATAGGGTGAGGGGTAGGGTTATGGGTAGGGGAAGGGTTAGGGTTACTGGTAGGGGTAGGGTTAGGGGTATGTTTAGGGTTAGGGTAAGGGTTAGTGTTAGGTTTAGGGTTAGGGGTAGCGTTAGTGGTAGGGTTAGGGTTAGGGTTAGGGTTAGGGCTAGGGTTAAGGTAGGGGTAGAGGTAGGGGTAGGGTTAGGGTTAGGTTTTAAGGTTAGGGTTAGGGTTAGGGGTAGGGGTAGGGTTAGGTTTACGGTTAGGGTTTGGGTTATGGTTAGGGGTAGGGTTAAGTTTAGGGTTAGGGTTAGGAATAGCGTTAGGGGTATGGTTAGGTTTAGGGTTAGGATTACGGTTAGGGGTAGGGTTAGGGTTATGGTTAGGGTTAGGGGTAGGGGTAGGTTTAGGTTTAGGGTCAGGGTAGAGTTAGGGTTTGGGTTAGGGGAAGGGTTAGTGGTAGGGTTTGGGTTAGGGTTCGCGGTAGGGTTAGGGTTAGGGTTAGGGTTTGGGGTAGGGTTAGGGGTAGGGTAAGGGTTAGGGTTAGGGTTACGGTTAGAGTTAGCCTTAGGGGTAGGGTTAGGGTTAGTGTTAGGGTCACCGTTAAGGGTTAGGGGTAGGTTTTGGGTTAGGGTTAGCGGTAGGGTTAGGGTTAGGGTTAGGGTTAGCGTTAGGGGGTGGGTTAGGGTTAGGGTTAGGGTTAGGGTTATGGTTAGGGTAGGGTTAGGGTTAGGGTTAGGATTACGGTTAGGGGTAGGGTTAGGGTTAGGTTTAGGGTTACGGTTAGGGTTAGTGGTAGGGGTAATGTTAGGGGTAGGGTTAGGGTTAGGATTAGGGTTAGGGTTAGGGTTAGGGTTAGGGTTAAGGGTAGGTTTAGCGTTAGGGTTAGCATTAGTGGTAGGGGTAGGGTTAGGGTTAGGGTTAGGGTTAGGGTTAGTGTTAGGTTAGAGGTAGGGTTAGGGTTTGGGTTTTAGGGTTAGGTTTAGGGGTAGGGTTAGGTTTAGGTTTAGGGCTGGGTTAGTGGTAGGGGTAGGGTTTGAGGTAGGGGTAGGGTTATGGTTAGCGTTCGGGTTAGGGGTAGGGGTACGGGTACAGTTAGCGTTAGGATTAGGGTTAGGGTTAGGGTTAGGGGTAGGGTAGGGGTAGGGTTATGGTTTGGGTTTTAGGGTTAGGGTTAGGGTTAGGGTTAGGGTTAGGGATAGCGTTAGGTTTAGTGTTAGGGGTATGTTTTTGGGTTAGGTGTAGGGTTAAGCCTAGGGGTAGGGGAAGAGTTAGGTTAGGGTTAGGGCTAGGGTTAGGGTTAGGGGTAGGGGTAGGGGTAGGGTCGGGGTAGGGTTATGATTTGGGTTTTAGCATTAGGGTTAGAGTTAGGGGTAGCGGGAGGGGTAGGGTTAGGGTTAGGGTTAGGGTTAGAGGTAGTGTTAGGGTTAGGGGTAGGGTTACGGGTAGGGTTTGGGTTAGGGTTAGCGGTAGGTTAGGGTTATGGTTACACTTAGGGGTAGGGTTAGGGTTAGGGTTAGGGTTAGGTGTTGGGTTAGGGATAGGGTTAGGGTTAGGGTTAGGGTTAGGTTTAGGGTAACCGTTAGGGGTAGGGTTAGGGTGAGGGTTAGGGTCACGGTTAAGGGTAGGGTTAGGATTAGGTTTAGGGGTAGGGGTAGGGTTAGGGTTAGGGTTAGGGGAAGTGTTAGGGTTAGGGGTAGGGTTAGGGGTAGAGTTAGGCTTAGGTTCAGGGTTAGGGTTAGGGTTAGGGTTAGCTTTAGGTGTAGGTTTAGGGTTAGGGTTACGGTTAGCTTTAGGGGTAGGGTTAAGGTTAGGGTGAGGGGAAGGGTTAGGGTTAGGGTAGGGTAGGGTTAGGGTTACGGTTAGGGGTAGGGTTAGGGTTAGGATTAGGGTTAGTGTTAGGGGTAGTGTTAGGGTTAGGGTTAGGGTTACGGTAAGGGGTAGGGTTAGGGTTAGGGTTAGGGTTCAGTTTAGGGGGAAGGGGTAGGGGTACAGTTAGGGTTAGATTTAGGATAAGGGTTTGGTTTAGGGTTAGGGTTAGGGGTAGGGTTAGGGTTAGTGGTAGGGTAGGGGTAGCGGTAGGGTTAGAGTTAGGGTTAGGGGTAGGGGTAGGGGTAGGGTTACGGTTTGGGTTTTAGGATTAGGGTTAGGGGTAGGGGTAGGGGTACGGGTAGGTTTAGGGTTAGGGTTAGGGGTAGTGTTAGGGTTAGGGGTAGGGTTACGGGTAGGTTTGGGTTAGGGTTAGCAGTACTTTTAGGGTTATGGTTAGAGTTAAGGGTAGGGTTAGGGTTAGGGTTAGGTGTTGGGTTAGGGATAGTCTTAGGGGTAGGTTTAGGATTAGGGTTAGGGTTAGGGGTATGGTTAGGGTTAGGTTTAGGGTAACCGTTAGGGGTAGGGTTAGGGTGAGGGTTAGGGTCACGGTTAAGGGTAGGGTTAGGATTAGGGTTAGGGTTAGGGGTAGGGTTAGGGTTAGGGTTAGGGGAAGTGTTAGGGTTAGGGGTAGGGTTAGGGGTAGTGTTAGGCTTAGGTTCAGGGTTAGGGTTAGGGTTAGGGTTAGCTTTAGGTGTAGGTTTAGGGTTAGGGTTACGGTTAGCTTTAGGGGTAGGGTTAAGGTTAGGGTGAGGGGAAGGGTTAGGGTTAGGGTAGGGTAGGGTTAGGGTTACGGTTAGGGGTAGGGTTAGGGTTAGGATTAGGGTTAGCGTTAGGGGTAGTGTTAGGGTTAGGGTTAGGGTTACGGTAAGGGGTAGGGTTAGGGTTAGGTTTAGGAGTAGGGTAGGTTTAGGGGTAGGGTTAGGATTAGGGTTAGGGTTAAGGTTAGTGTTAGGGGTAGGGTTAGGGTTAGGGTTAGGGTTACAGTTAGGGGTAGGGTTAGGGTTGTATGTAGGGTTACGGTTAGGGATGGGGTTAGGTTTAGGGTTAGGGTTAGGGGTAGGGTTAGGGTTAGGGTTAGAGTTAGCGTTAGGGATAGGGTTAGAGTTAGTGTTAGGGTCACCGTTAAGGGTAGGGTTAGGATTAGGGATAGGTGTAGGGGTAGGTTTAGGGTTAGGGCTAGGGTTAGGGGAAGGGTTAGGGTTAGGGTTAGGGTTAGCGTTAGGGGGAAGGTTAGGTTTAGGGTTAGGTTTACGGTTAGGGGTAGGGTTAGGGTTAGGGTTAATGTTAGGGTTAGGGTTAGGGTTAGGGTTAGTCGTTGGGTAGGGTTAGTGGTAGGGGTAGGGGTAGGGGTAAGGGTAGGGTTATGGTTAGGATTAGGGTTAGGGTTATGGTTAGGGTTACGGTTAGGGGTAGGTTTAGGGTTAGAGTTTGGGTTAGGTTTAGTGGTAGGGGTAGGGTTAGGGGTAGGGTTAGGGTTAAGATTACGGTTTGGGGTTAGGCGTAGGGGTAGGGGTACCATTAGGGTTAGGGTTAGGATTAGGTTTAGGGTTAGGGTTAGGGTTAAGGGTAGGGTTAGGGTTAGGTTTAGGGTTAGGGTTAGTGGTCGGGTAGGGTTAGTGTTAGTGTTAGGGTTAGGGTTAGGGGTAGGGTTAGGGTTAAGGTTAGGTTTAGGGTTAGAGTTAGCGTTGGGGGTAGGGCTAGAGTTAGTGTTAGGGTCACCATTAAGGGTAGGGTTAGGATTCGGGTTAGGGTTAGGGGTAGGGTTAGGGTTAGGGTTAGGGTTAGGGGAAGGGTTAGGGTTAGGGTTAGGGTTAGCGTTAGGGGGAGGGTTAGGTTTAGGGTTAGGGTTTCAGTTAGGGGTAAGGTTAGGGTTAGGGTTAATGTTAGGGGTAGAGTTAGGAGTAGGGTTAATGTTAGGGGTAGGTGTAGGGTTAGGGTTAGTGGTTGGGTAGGGATAGGTGTAGTGGTAGGGGTAGGGGAAGGGTTAGGGTTAGGATTAGGGTTAGGGTTATGGTTAGGTTTACGTTTAGGGGTAGGTTTAGGGTTAGGGTTAGGGTTAGGTTTAGTGGTAGGGGTTGGGTTAGTGGTGGATTTAGGGTTAGGATTAGGGTTCGGGGTTAGGGGTAGGGGTAGGGGTACAGTTAGGGTTAGGGTTAAGATTAGGGTTAGGGTTAGGGTTAGGGTTAAGGGTAGTGTTAGGGTTAGGGTTAGGGTTAGTGGTAGGGGTAGGGTTAGGGGTAGCGTTAGGTTTAGAGTAGGGGTTGGGTTAGGGTTAGGGTTTTATGTTTAGGGTTAGGGGTAGGGTTAGGGTGAGGTTTAGGGAAACTGTTAAGGGTAGGGTTAGGGTTAGGGTTAGGGTGAAGGGTAGGGTTAGGGGTAGGGTTAGGGTTAGGGTTAGGGTTCAGTTTAGGGGTAGGGTTAGGGGTAGGTTTAGTGTTAGGCTTAGGGTTAGGGTTACGTTTAGGGGTTCGGTTAGGGTTAGGTCAGGGTTAGGGTTAGTGGTAGGGGTAGGGGTAGGGTTAGGGTTAGGGTTAGGGTTACTGGTAGGGGTAGGGTTAGGGGTATGTTTAGGGTTAGGGTAAGGGTTAGTGTTAGGGGTAGGCTTAGGGGTAGGGTTAGTGTTACGGGTAGGGTTAGGGTTAGGGTTACGTTTAGGGGTCCGTTTAGGGTTAGGTCAGGGTTAGGGTTAGTGGTAGGCGTAGGGTTATGGGTAGGGTTAGGGTTAGGGTTAGGGTTACTGGTAGGGGTAGGGGTAGGGTTAGGGGTAGGGGAAGGGTTAGGGTTAGGGTTAGGGTTAGGGTTATGGTTAGGTTTACGTTTAGGTGTAGGT
>JANJXV010000033.1:1942500-1972500 GCA_024803745.1 Megascapheus bottae
TAGGGGTAGGGTTAGGGTAGGGTTAGGGTTAGGGTTAGGGTTACTGGTAGGGGTAGGGTTAGGGGTATGTTTAGGGTTAGGGTAAGGGTTAGTGTTAGGGGTAGGGTTAGGGGTAGGGTTAGGGTTAGGGCTAGGGCTAGGATTAACTTAGGGGTGGAGTTAGGGTTAGGGTTAGGGTTAGGTTTTAAGGTTAGGGTTAGGGTTAGCGTTAGGGGTAGGGGTAGGGTTAGGGTTAGGGGTAGGGTAAGGGTCAGGATTACGGTTACGGTTAGAGTTAGCCTTAGGGGTAGGGTTAGGGTTAGTGTTAGGGTCACCGTTAAGGGTTAGGGGTAGTGTTAGGGTTAGGCTTAGCGTTAGGGGGAGGATTAGGGCTAGGGTTAGGGTTATGGTTAGGGTAGGGTTAGGGTTAGGGTTAATGTAAGCTGTAGGATTAGGAGTACGGTTAATGTTAGTTATAGGCTTAGGGTTAGGGTTAGTGGTTGGGTAGGGTTAGGGTTAGGGTTAGAGGTAGGGATAGGGGTAGGGTAGGGTTAGTGTTAGGGTTAGGATGAGGGTTAGGGTTAGGGTTAGGATTACGGTTAGGGGTAGGGTTAGGGTTAGGTTTAGGGTTACGGTTAGGGTTAGTGGTAGGGGTAAGGTTAGGGGTAGGGGTAGGGTTAGGATTAGGGTTCCGGTTAGGGGTAGGGGTAGGTGTACAATTAGGGTTAGGGTTAGGATGAGGGTTAGGGTTAGGGTTAGGGTTAGGGTAGGGGTAGGGTTAGGGTTTGGGTTTTAGGGTTAGGGTTAGGGGTAGGGTTATGTTTAGGTTTAGGGCTGGGTTACTGGTAGGGGTAGGGTTTGAGGTAGGGGTAGGGTTATGGTTAGCGTTCGGGTTAGGGGTAGGGGTAGGGGTACAGTTAGGGTTAGGTTTAGGATTAGGGTTAGGGTTAGTGTTAGGGTTTGGGTTAGGGGTAGGGTTAGAGTTAGGGTTAGGGTTAGGGGTAGGGGTAATGGTAGGGGTAGGGTTAGGGATAGTGATAGGTTAGGGTTACTGTTAGGGTTAGAGTTAGGGTTCGTGGTGGGGTTAGGGTTAGGGGTAGGGGTAAGGTTATGGTTAGGGTTCGGGTTAGGGGTAGGGGTACGGGTACAGTTAGGGTTAGGTTTAGGATTAGGGTTAGGGTTAGGGGTATGGGTAGGGGTAGGGTTAGGGTTAGGTTTAGTAGTAGGGGTAGGGTTAGGGGTAGGGTTAGGGTTAGGGTTAGGGTTAGGGGTAGGGTAGGGGTAGGGTTATGGTTTGGGTTTTAGGGTTAGGGTTAGGGGTAGGGGTAGGGGTAGGGTTAGGGTTAGGGGTAGGGTTAGGGTTAGGGATAGGGTTAGGTTTAGTGTTAGGGGTATGGGTTTGGGTTAGGTGTAGGGTTAACGTAGGGGTAGGGGAAGAGTTAGGTTAGGGTTAGGGGTAGGGTTAGGGTTAGGGTTAGGGAAGGGGTAGGGTAGGGGTAGGGTTATGGTTTGGGTTTTTGCATTAGGGTTGGAGTTAGGGGTAGCGGGAGGGGTAGGGCTAGGGTTAGGTTTAGGGTTAGGGTTGGGGTAGGTTTACGATTAGGGTAAGGGTTCGGGTTGCGGTTAGGAGTAGGGTTAGAGTTAGGTTTAGGGTTAGGCGTAGGAGTAGGGGAAGAGTTAGGTTTAGGGTTAGGGGTAGGGTTAGGGTTAGCGGAAGGGGTAGGGGTAGGGTTAGGGTTAGGGTTATAGGGTTAGGGTTATGGGTAGGGGTAGAGGTAGGGTTAGGGTTAGGATTTGGGGTAGGGTTAGGGTTAGGGTTAGCGTTAGTGGTAGGGGTAGGGTTAGGGTTTTAGGGTTAGGGTTAGGGTTAGGGGTCGGGTTAGGGGTAGCGTTAGCGTTAGGGTTAGGGTTAGGTTTAGGGTTAGGGGTAGGGTTAGGGTTAGGGTTAGGGTTAATGTTAGGTGTAGGCTTAGGGGTAGTGTTAGGGTTAGGGTTAGGGGTAGGGTTAGGGGTAGGGGTAGGGTTAGGGTTAGGGTTTTAGGGTTACGGTTAGGGTTAGGGTTAGTGTTGGGTTATGGGTTGCGTTAGGGTTAGGGTTAGGGTTAGGATAGGGGTAGGAGTAGGGTTAGGGTTAGTGTGTTAGGGTTAGGATTACGGGTAGGGTTAGGGTTAGGGTTAGGGTTAGGTTTAAGTTTAGTTGTAGGGGTAGGTTTAGGGGTAGGGTTAGGGTTAGGGTTAGGGGTAGGGTTAGGGTTAGCGGTAGGGGTAGGGGTAGTGGCACGGGTAGGGTTAGGGGTAGGGATAGGTTAGGTTAGAGTTAGGGTTAGTGTTAGGGTAGTGGTAGGGTTAGGGTTAGGATTTTAGGGCTAGGGTTAGGGGTAGGGTTAGGGTTAGGATTAGGGTTAGTGGTAGGGTAGGGTTACAGGTAGGGTTAGGGTTAGGGTTAGGGGGAAGGTGTAGGGGTACATTTAGGGTTAGGTTTAGGATAAGGGTTAGGTTTAGCGTTAGGGTTAGGGGTAGGGCTAGGGTTAGTGGTAGGGTAGGGGTAGGGGTAGGGTTAGGGTTAGAGTTAGGGTTAGGGGTAGGGGTAGGGGTAGGGTTACAGTTTGGGTTTTAGGATTAGGGTTAGGGGTAGGGGTAGGGGTACGGGTACGTTTAGGGTTAGGGTTAGGTTTAGGGTTAGGGGTAGTGTTAGGGTTAGGGGTAGGGTTACGGATAGGGTTTGGGTTAGGGTTAGCTTAGGGTTAGGGTTATGGTTAGAGTTAGGGGTAGGGTTAGGTTTAGGTGTTGGGTTAGGGATAGTGTTAGGGGTGGGTTTAGGATTAGGGTTA
This sequence comes from Megascapheus bottae, assembly GCA_024803745.1. Lineage (NCBI taxonomy): Eukaryota > Metazoa > Chordata > Mammalia > Rodentia > Geomyidae > Megascapheus > Megascapheus bottae. The sequence continues at coordinate 1,945,311 of JANJXV010000033.1, forward strand.
GGGTTAGGGGTAGGGTTAGGGTTAGGGTTAGGTTTAGGGTAACCGTTAGGGGTAGGGTTAGGGTGAGGGTTAGGGTCACGGTTAAGGGTAGGGTTAGGATTAAGGTTACGGGTAGGGGTAGGGTTAGGGTTAGGGGAAGTGTTAGGGTTAGTTGTAGGGTTAGGGGTAGAGTTAGGGTTAGGTTCAGGGTTAGGGTTAGGGTTAGGGTTCGCTGTAGGTGTAGGTTTAGGGTTAGGGTTATGGTTAGCTTTAGGTGTAGGGTTAAGTTTAGGGTTAGGGGTAGGGTTAGGTTTAGGGTAGGGTAGGGTTAGGCTTAGGGTTACGGTTAGGGGTAGGGTTAGGGTTAGGTTTAGGGTTAGCGTTAGGGGTAGGGGTAGGGTTAGGGTTAGGGTTACGGTTAGGGGTAGGGTTAGGGTTAGGGTTAGGTTTAGCGGAAGGGTTAGTGGTAGGGTTAGGTTTAGGGGTAGGGTTAGGATTAGGGTTAGGGTTAAGGTTAGTGTTAGGGGTAGGGTTAGGTTTAGGGTTAGGGGTAGGGGTAGGGGTAGGGTTAGGGTTAGAGGTAGGGTTACGGTTAGGGATAGGGTTAGGTTAGGTTTAGGGTTAGGGGTAGGGGTAGGGTTAGGGTTAGGGTTAGAGTTAGCGTTCGGGATAGGGTTAGAGTTAGTGTTAGGGTCACCGTTAAGCGTAGGGTTAGGGTTAGGGGTAGGGGTAGGGGTAGGTTTAGGGTTAGGGCTAGGGTTAGGGGAAGGGTTAGGGTTAGGGTTAGGGTTAGGGTTAGCATTAGGGGGAAGGTTAGGTTTAGGGTTAGGGTTAGGGTTAGGGGTAGGGTTAGGGTTAGGGTTAATGTTAGGGTTAGGGTTAGGGTTAGGGTTAGTGGTTGGGTAGTGTTATGGGTAGGGGTAGGGGTAGGGGTAGGGTTATGGTTAGGATTAGGGTTAGGGGTAGGTTTAGGGTTAGAGTTTGGGTTAGGTTTAGTGGTAGGGGTAGGGTTAGGGGTAGGGTTAGGGTTAGGATTATGGTTTGGGGTTAGTGGTAGGGGTACGGGTACCGTTACGGTTAAGGTTAGGATTAGGTTTAGGGTTAGGGTTAGGGTTAAGGGTAGGTTTAGGGTTAGGTTTAGGGTTAGGGTTAGTGGTCGGGGTAGGGTTAGTGTTAGGGTTAGGGCTAGGGTTAGGGTTAGCGTTAGGGGGAGGGTTAGGTTTAGGGTTAGGGTTTTCGTTAGAGGTAAGGTTAGGGTTAGGGTTAATGTTAGGGGTAGGTTTAGGAGTAGGGTTAATGTTAGGAGTAGGTGTAGGGTTAGGGTTAGTGTTTGGGTAGGGTTAGGGTTAGGGGTAGGGGTAGGGGAAGGGTTAGGGTTAGGATTAGGGTTAGGGTTATGGTTAGGTTTAAGTTTAGGGGTAGGTTTAGGGTTAGGGTTAGGGTTAGGTTTAGTGGTAGAAGTTGGGTTAGTGGTGGATTTAGGGTTAGGATTAGGGTTCGGGGTTAGGGGTAGGGGTAGTGGTACAGTTAGGGCTAGTATTAGGGTTAGGGTTAGGGTTAGGGTTAAGGGTAGTTTTAGGGTTAGGGTTAGTGGTAGGGTTACGGTTAGGGATAGGGTTAGGTTTAGGGTTAGGGTTAGGGGTAGGGTTAGGGTTAGGGTTGGAGTTAGCGTTAGGCGTAGGTTTAGAGTTAGTGTTAGGGTCACCGTTAAGGGTAGGGTTAGGATTAGGGTTAGGTGCAGGGGTAGATTTAGGGTTAGGGATAGGGTTAGGGGAAGTGTTAGGGTTAGGGTTAGCGTTTGGGGGAAGGTTAGGTTTAGGTTTATGGTTTCGGTTAGGGGTAAGGTTAGGGTTAGGGTTAATGTTAGGGTTAGGGTTAGTGGTTGGGTAGGGTTAGGGGTAGGGGTAGGGGTAGGGGTAGGGTTAGGATTAGGGTTAGTGCTAGGGTTAACTTAGGGGTGGAGTTAGGGGTAGGGTTAGGGTTAGGGTTAGGGTTAGGGGTAGGGGTAGGGGTAGGGGTAGGGGTAGGGTTAAGGTTAGGGTTAGGGTTAGAGTTAGCGTTGGGGGTAGGGCTAGAATTAGTGTCAGGGTCACCATTAAGGGTAGGGTTAGGATTAGGCTTAGGGGTAGGGTTAGGGTTAGGGGAAGGGTTAGGGTTAGGGTTATGGTTAGGGTTAGCGTTAGGGCGAGGGTTAGGTTTAGGGTTAGGGTTTCGGTTAGGGGTAAGTTTAGGGTTAGGGTTAATGTTAGGGGTAGGTGTGGGGTTAGGGTTAGTGGTTGGGTAGGGTTAGGGTTAGGGGTAGGGGTAGAGGAAGGGTTAGGGTTACGATTAGGGTTAGGGTTATGGTTAGGTTTACGTTTAGGGGTAGGTTTAGGGTTAGGGTTAGGGTTAGGTTTAGTGGTGGATTTAGGGTTAGGATTAGGGTTCGGGGTTAGGGGTAGGGGTACAGTTAGGGTTAGGGTTAGGATTGGGGTTAGGGTTAGGGTTAGGGTTAAGGGTAGTGTTAGGGTTAGGGTTAGGGTTAGTGGTAGGTGTGGGGTTAGGGGTAGGGTTAGGGTTAGGTTAGGGGTTGGGTTAGGGTTAGGGTTTTATGGTTAGGGTTAGGGGTAGGGTTAGGTTTAGGTTTAGTGGTAGGTGTAGGGTTAGGGGTAGGTTTAGGCTTATGGTTAGCGTTCGGATTAGGGGTACTGGTAGGGGTATAGTTAGGATTAGGTTAAGGATTAGGGTTAGGTTAAGGTTAGGGTTAGAGGTAGGGTTAGAATTAGGGTTAGGGTTAGGGGTAGGGGTAGTGGTAGGGGTAGGTTTAGGGTTAGGGATAGGTTAGGGTTAGGATTAGTGGTAGGGTTATTGTTGGAGTAGGGTTAGGGTTAGGGTTAGGGTTATTGGTAGGGGTAGGGTTAGGGGTAGGATTAGGGTTATGGTTAGGGTTCGGGTTAGGTGTAGGGGTAGGGTTTGGGTTAGGTTTAGGGGTTGGGTTAGGGTTAGGGTTAGGGCTATTTGTAGGGTTAGGGTTAGTGTTAGGGTTAGGGTTAGAGTTAGGGATAGGTGTAGGGTTATGATTAGTGTTATGGTTAGCGTTAGGGGTATGGTTAGGTTTAGGGTTAGGGTTATGGTTAGCGGTAGGGATAGGGTTAGGGTTAGGTTTAGTGTTAGGGGTAGGGTTAGGGTTTGGTTTAGGGGTAGGGGTAGCGGTAGGGTTTGGGTTAGTGTAAGCGGTAGGGTAAGGGTTAGGGTTAGGGGTTGGGTCAGGGGTAGGGTTAGAGGTATGGTTACGTTTAGGGTTAGGGTTAGGGTTAGCGTTTGGGGTAGGGTTAGGGTGAGGTTTAGGGAAACTGTTAAGTGTAGGATTAGGGTTAGGGTTAGGGTGAAGGGTAGGGTTAGGGGTAGGGTTAGGGTTCGGGTTAGGGGTAGGGGTAGGGGTAGGGTTAGTGTTAGGCTTAGGGTTAGGGTTACGTTTAGGGGTACGGTTAGGGTTAGGTCAGGGTTAGGGTTAGTGGTAGGTGTCGGGTTAGGAGTAGGGTTAGGGTTAGGGTTAGGGTTACTGGTAGGGGTAGGGTTAGGGGTATGTTTAGGGTTAGGGTAAGGGTTAGTGTTAGGGGTAAGGTTAGGGGAAGGATTAGGGGTAGGTTTAGGGGTAGGGTTTGGGGTTAGGGTTAGGGTTAGGGGTAGGAGTAGGGTTAGGGTTAGGGGAGGGTTAGGGTTAGGGTTAGGGGTAGGGGTAGGGTTAGGGTTAGGTTTAGGTTTAGGGGTAGGTTTAGGGTTTGGGTTAGGGGTAGGGGTAGCGGTAGAGTTTGGTTTAGGGTTAGGTGTAGGGTTAGGGTTTGGGATAGTGTTAGGGGTGGGTTAGGGGTAGGGTTAGGGGTAGGGTTAGGGTTAGGGTTAGGGTTAGGGTTAGGGTTAGGGGTATGTTTAGATTTAGGGTTTGGGTTAGGGTTAGCGTTTGGGGTAGGGTTAGGGTGAGGTTTAGGGAAATGGTTAAGGGCAGGGTTATGTTTAGGGTTAGGGTGAGGGGTAGGGTTAGGGGTAGGGTTAGGGTTAGGGTTCAGGTTATGCGTAGAGGTAGGGTTAGGGTTTGGGTTAGGGTTAGGGTTAGGGGTAGGGTTATTATTAGGGGTAGGGTTAGGGCTAGGGTTAAGTTAGAGGTAGGGGTAGGGGTAAGGTTAGGGTTAGAGTTTTAGGGTTAGAGTTAGGGTTAGGGTTAGGGGTACGGTAGGATTAGGTTCACGGTTAGGGTTAGGGTTAGGGGTAGGGGTAGGGTTAAATTTAGGGTTAGGCTTAGGGTTAGCGTTAAGGGTATGGTTAGGGTTAGGTTTACGGTTAAGGTTAGGGGTGGGGTTAGGGTTATGGTTAGGGTTAGGGGTAGGGGTAGGGTTAGGGTTAGGGTTAGGGGTAGAGTTAGGTTAGAGTTAGGGGTAGGGTTAGGGGTAGGGTTTGGGTTAGGGTTAGCGGTAGGGTTAGGGTAAGGGTTAGGGTTAGGGGTAGGGGTAGGGGTAGGGGTAGGGTTAGGTGTTGGGTTAGGGGTAAGGTTAGGGTTAGGGTTAGGGGTACAGTTAGGGTGAGGGTTAGGGTCACGGTTAAGGGTTAGGGGTAGGGGTAGGTGTAGGGGTAGGGTAGTATTAGGGTTCGGGTTAGGGGTACGGTTAGTGGTAGGGGTAGGGTTAGGGGTAGGGTTAGGTTTAGGGTTAGGGTTAGGGGCAGGGGTAGGGGTCGGGGTAGGGTTAAGTTTAGGGTTTTAGGGTTAGGTTTAGTGTTAGTGTTAGGGGTTGGGTTTGGGTTAAGGTTAGGGTTGGGGTTAGGGGTAGGGTTAGGGTTAGGGTTAGGGTGAGGGTTAGTGGTAGGGATAGGGTTAGGGGTAGGTTTATGTTTAGGGTTAGGGTTAGGGGTAGGGGTAGGGGTAGGGTTACTTTTAGGGTTAGGCTTAGGGTAGGGTTATGGTTTAGGGCTTGGGTTAGGTTAGGGATAGGCGTGGGGGTAGGGTTAGGGTTAGGGTTTTAGGCTTAGGGTTAGGGTTAGGGGTAGAGGTAGGGTTAGGTTTAGGGTTAGGGTTAGGTTTAGGGTCAGGGGTAAGGTTAGGGTTAGGGTTAGGGTTACTGTTAGGGGTATGGTTAGGGTTAGGGTTAGGGTTACGGTTAAGGGTAGGGTTAGGGTTAGAGTTAGGGTTACGGTTAGGGATAGGGTTAGGGTTAGGGTTAGGGTTACGTTTAAGGGTAGGGTTAGGGTTATGATTAGGGTTAGGGTTAGCGGTAGGGTTAGGGTTAGGGTTAGGGTTAGGGGTTGGGTTAGGGTTAGAGTTAGGGTTAGCTGTTGGGTTAGGGGTAGGGTTAGGGTTAAGGTTAGGGTTAGGGGTAGGGTTAGGGTTTGGTTTAGGGTTAGGGTTACGGGTAGGGGTAGGGTTAGGGTTAGGGGAAGGGTTAGGGGTAGGGCTAGGGTTAGGGGTAGGGTTAGGGTTAGGGTTAGGGTTACGGTTAGGGGTAGGGTTAGGGTTAGGGGGACGGTTAGGGTTAGGTTTAGGGTTACGGTTAGGTTTAGCGTTACGGTTATTGGTAGGGTTAGGGGTAGGGTTAGGGTTAGTGGTAGGGGTAGGTGTAGGAGTATTGTAAGGTTTAGGATTTCAGGGTTAGTGTTAGGGTTAGGGTTAGGGGTAGGGGTTGGGTTTGGTTTTGAGTTAGGGTTAGGGTTGGGATTATGGTTAGGGGTAGTGTTAGTGTTAGGTTTAGGGTTAGGGAAGGGTTAGGCTTAGGGTTAGGGTTAGGGTTAGCGTTAGGGGGAGTGTTAAGGTTAGGGTTACGGTTTCGATTAGGGGTAGGCTTAGGATTAGGGTTGGGGTAGGGTTACGAGTAGGGTTAATAGGGGTAGGGCTAGGGTTAGGGTTAGTGGTGGGGTAGGGTTAGGGTTAGGGGTACGGTTAGGGGTAAATGTAGGGTTAGGGTTAGGATTAGGTTTAGGGTTAGGGTTACAGTTAGGGGTAGGATTAGGTTTAGGCTTAGGGTTAGGGTTAGTGCTAGGGGTAGGGTTAGGGGTAGGGTTAGGTTTAGAGTTAGGGTTAGTGTAAGTGGTAGGGTTAGGGTTAGGTGTAGGCTTAGGGTTTTGGTTAGGTTACGGATTAGGGTTAGGGTTCGGGTTAGGGTTAGTTGTAGCGGTAGGGTTAGGGGTAGGGTAAGGTTTAGGGTTATAGTTAGGGGTAGGCGTAGGGGTAGGGTTAGGGTTAGGTTTGGATTTTAGGGTTAGTGTTAGGGTTAGGTTTAGGGGTAGGGGTTGGGTTTGGTTTTGAGTTAGGGTTAGGGTTGGGGTTAGGGTTAGGTTTAGCGTGAGGGTTAGTGGTAGGGGTAGGGTTAGGGGTAGGTTTAGTGTTAGGGTTAAGGTTAGGGTGAGGGGTAGGGTTGGGTTTGGGTAGGGTTAGGGTTGGGGTTAGGGTTCGGGTTAGGGGTAGGGGTAGGGGTACAGTTAGGGTTAGGGTTAGGGTTAGGGTAAGGGGTAATGTTAGGGTTAGGGTTAGGGTTACGGTTAGGGATAGGTGTAGGGTTAGGGTTAGGTTTAGGGTTAGGGGAAGGGTTAGGGGTACGGTTAGGTTTAGGGGTAGGGTTAGGGTAAGGGTTAGGGTTAAGGTTAGTGTTAGGGGTAGGGTTAGGGTTAGGGTTACGGTTAGAGTTAGGGGTAGGGTTAGGGTTACGGTTAGAGGTAGGGTTAGAGTTAGGGTTAGTGTTAGTGGAAGGGTTAGGGGTAGGGTTAGGTTTAGGGGTAGGGTTAGGTTTAGGGTTAGGGGTAAGGTTAGTGTTAGGGGTAGGGTTAGGGTTAGGGTTAGGTTTACGGTTAGGGGTAGGGTTAGGGTTAGAGGTAGGGTTACGGTTAGGGATAGGGTTAGGGTTAGGTTTAGGGTTAGGGTTAGGAGTAGGGTTAGGTTTAGGTTTAGAGTTAGCGTTAGGGGTAGGGTTAGAGTTAGTCTTAGGGTCACCGTTAAGGGTAGGGTTAGGATTAGGGTTAGGGTTAGGGGTAGGGTTAGGGTTAGGGTTAAGTGAAGTGTTAGGATTAGGGGTAGGGTTAGGTGTAGAGTTAGGGTTAGGTTCAGGGTTAGGGTTAGGGTTAGGGTTAGCTTTAGGTGTAGGTTTAGGGTTAGGGTTACGGTTAGCTTTAGGGGTAGGGTTAAGGTTAGGGTTAGGGGTAGGTTTAGGGTTAGGTTAGGGTAGGGTTAGGGTTAGGGTTACGGTTAGGGTAGGGTTAGGGTTAGGTTTAGGGTTAGCGGAAGGTTTAGGGGTAGGGGTAGGTTTAGGGGTAGGGTTAGGATTAGGGTTAGGGTTAAGGTTAGTGTTAGGGGTAGGGTTAGGTTTAGGGTTAGGGTTATGGTTAGGGGTAGGGTTATGGTTAGAGGTAGGGTTACGGTTAGGGATAGGGTTAGGTTTAGGGATGGGTTAGGGTTAGGGTTAGGTTTAGGGTTAGAGTTATTGTTAAGGATAGGGTTAGAGTTAGTGTTAGGGTCACCGTTAAGGGTAGGGTTAGGATTAGGGTTAGGGGTAGGGGTAGGTTTAGGGTTAGGGCTAGGGTTAGGGGAAGGGTTATGGTTATGGTTAGGGTTAGGGTTAGCGTTAGGGGGAAGGTTAGTTTTAGGGTTAGGGTTACGGTTAGGGGTAGGGTTAGGGTTAGGGTTAATGTTAGGGTAAGGGTTAGGGTTAGGGTTAGGGTTAGGGTTAGTGGTTGGGTAGGGTTAGGGGTAGGGGTAGGGGTAGGGGTAGGGGTAGGGTTAGGATTAGGGTTAGGGTTATGGTTACAGTTACGGTTAGGTGTAGCTTTAGGGTTAGAGTTTGGGTTAGGTTTAGTGGTAGGGGTAGGGTTAGGGGTAGGGTTAGGGTTAGGATTACGGTTTGGGGTTAGGGGTAGGGGTAGGGGTACCGTTAGGTTTAGGGTTAGGATTAGGTTTAGGGTTAGGTTTAGGGTTAAGGGTAGGGTTAGGTTTAGGGTTAGGGTTAGTGGTCGGCGTAGGGTTAGTGTTAGGATTAGGGTTAGGGTTAGGGGTAGGGTTAGGGTTAAGTTTAGGTTTAGGGTTAGAGTTAACGTTGGGGGTAGGGCTAGAATTAGTGTTAGGGTCACCATTAAGGGTAGGGTTATGATTAGTGTTAGGGGTAGGGTTAGGGTTAGGGTTAGGGGAAGGGTTAGTGTTAGGTTTAGGGTTAGGGTTAGGGGGAGGGTTAGGTTTAGGGTTAGGGTTTCGGTTAGGGGTAATGTTAGGGTTAGGGTTAATGTTAGGGGTAGGTTTAGGAGTAGGGTTAATGTTAGGGGTAGGCGTAGGGTTAGGGTTAGTGGTTGGGTAGGGTTAGGGTTAGGGGTAGGGTTAGGTGAAGGATTAGGGTTAGGATTAGGGTTAGGGTTATGGTTAGGTTTACGTTTAGGGGTAGGTTTAGGGTTAGGGTTAGGGTTAGGTTTAGTGGTAGGGGTTATGTAGTGGTGGATTTAGGGTTAGGATTAGGGTTCGGGGTTAGGGGTAGGGGTAGGGGTACAGTTAGAGTTAGGGTTAGGATTAGGGTTAGGGTTAGGTTTAGGGTTAAGGGTAGGGTTAGGTTTAGGGTTAGGGTTAGTGGTAGGGGTAGGGTTAGGGGTAGGGTTAGGTTTAGGGGTAGGGTTAGGGTTAGGTTTAGTGGTAGGGGTAGGGTTAGGGGTAGGGTTAGGCTTATGGTTAGCGTTCAGATTAGGGGTAGGGGTAGGGGTATAGTTAGGGTTAGGTTTAGGATTAGGTTTCGGGTTAAGGTTAGGGTTAGGGGTAGGGTTAGAGTTAGGGTTATGGTTAGGGGTAGGGTTAGGGTTAGGGTTAAAGGTAGTGTTAGGTTAGGGTTAGGGTTAGTGGTAGGGGTAGGGTTAGGGGTAGGGTTAGGGTTAGTGTAGGGGTTGGGTTAGGGTTAGGGTTTTATTGTTAGGGTTAGGGGTAGGGTTAGGGTGAGGTTTAGGGAAACTGTTAAGGGTAGGGTTAGGTTAGGGTTAGGGTTAGGGTGAAGGGTATGGTTAGGGGTAGGGTTAGGGTTAGGGTTAGGGTTCAGTTTAGGGGTAGGGGTAGGGGTAGGGTTAGTGTTAGGCTTAGGGTTAGGGTTACGTTTAGGGGTACGGTTAGGGTTAGGTCAAGGTTACGGTTAGTGGAGGGGTAGGGTTAGGGTTAGGGTTAGGGTTACTGGTAGGGGTAGGGTTAGGGGTATGTTTAGGGTTAGGGTAAGGGTTAGTGTTAGGGGTAGGGTTAGGGGTAGGGTTAGTGGTAGGGGTAGGGTTAGGTTTAGGGTTAGGGCTAGGGTTAACTTAGGGGTAGAGTTAGGGGTAGGGTTAGGGGTAGGTTTTAAGTTTAGGGTTAGGGTTAGGCGTAGGGGTAGTGTTAGGTTAACGGTTAGGGTTGGGTTACGGTTAGGGGTAGGGTTAAGTTTAGGGTTAGGGTTAGGTTTAGCGTTAGGGGTATGGTCAGGTTTAGGGTTAGGGTTACGGTTAGGGGTAAGGTTAGGATTATGGTTAGGGTTAGGGGTAGGGGTAGGGTTAGGGTTAGGGTCAGGGTAGATTTAGGGTTAGGGTTAGGGGGAGGGTTAGTGGTAGGGTTTGGATTAGGGTTAGCGGTAGGTTTAGGGTTAGGGTTAGGGTTAGAGTTTGGGGTAGGGTTAGGGGTAGGGTAAGGGTTAGGGTTACGGTTACGGTTAGAGTTAGCCTTAGGGGTAGGGTTAGGGTTAGTGTTAGGGTCACTGTTAAGTGTTAGGGGTAGGGTTAGGGTTAGGGTTAGGGTTAGGGTTAGGGTTAGGGTTAGGGTTAGCGTTAGGGGGAGGGTTAGGGTTAGGGTTAGGGTTATGGTTAGCGTAGGGTTTGGGTTATGGTTAATGTAATCTGTAGGATTAGGAGTACGGTTAATTTTAGTTGTAGGCTTAGGGTTAGGGTTAGTGGTTGGGTAGGGTTAGGGTTAGGGGTAGGGGTAGGGATAGGGGTAGGGAGGGTTAGTGTTAGGGTTAGGATGAGGGTTAGGGTTAGGGTTAGGATTATGGTTAGGGGTAAGGTTAGGGTTAGGTTTAGGGTTACGGTTAGGGTTAGTGGTAGGGGTAAGGTTAGGGGTAGGGGTAGGGTTAGGATTAGGGTTCCGGTTAGGGGTAGGGGTAGGTGTACAATTAGGGTTAGGGTTAGGATGAGGGTTAGGGTTAGGGTTAGGATTAGGGTTAAGGTTAGGTTTAGGGTTAGGGTTAGGGTTAGCGTTAGTGGTAGGGTTAGGGTTAGGGGTAGGGTTAGGGTAGGGGTAGGGTTAGGGTTTGGGTTTTAGGGTTAGGGTTAGGGGTAGGGTTATGTTTAGGTTTAGGGCTGGGTTAGTGGTAGGGTTAGGGTTTGAGGTAGGGGTAGGGTTATGGTTAGCGTTCGGGTTAGGGGTAGGGGTAGGGGTACAGTTAGGGTTAGGTTTAGGATTAGGGTTAGGGTTAGTGTTAGGGTTTGGGTTAGGGGTAGGGTTAGAGTTAGGTTTAGGGTTAGGGTTAGGGGTAATGGTAGGGGTAGGGGTGGGGTAGTGATAGGTTAGGGTTAGTGTTAGGGTTAGGGTTAGGGTTGGGGTAGGGTTACGGTTAGGGTTTTAGGGCTAGGGTTAGCGGTAAGTGTAGGGTTAGGGTTAGGGTTAGGGTTCGTGGTGGGGTTAGGTTTAGGGGTAGGGGTAGGTTAGGGATAGGGTTATGGTTTGGGTTTTAGAATTAGGGTTAGAGTTAGGGGTAGCGGGAGGGGTAGGGCTAGGGTTAGGTTTAGGGTTAAGGTTAGGGGTAGGGTTACGATTAGGGTAAGGGTTCGGGTTGCGGTTAGGGGTAGGGTTAGAGTTAGGTTTAGGGTTAAGCGTACGAGATGTGGAAGAGTTAGGTTTAGGGTTAGGGGTAGGGTTAGGGTTAGCGGAATGGGTAGGGGTAGGGTTAGGGTTAGGGTTATAGGGTTAGGGTTAGGGGTAGAGGTAGGGTTAGGGTTAGGATTTGGGGTAGGGTTAGGGTTAGGGTTAGCGTTAGTGGTAGGGGTAGGGGTAGGGTTTTAGGGTTAGGGTTAGGGTTAGGGTTAGGGGTCGGGTTAGGGGTAGTGTTAGGGTTAGGGTTAGGGTTAGGTTTAGGGTATAGGGGTAGGGTTAGGGTTGGGGTTAGTGGTAGGGGTAGGGTTAGGGGTAGTGTTAGGGTTAGGGTTAGGGTTAGGGTAGGGGTAGGGGTAGGTTTAGGTTTAGGGTTTTAGGGTTAGGGTTAGGTTTATGGTTAGTGTTGGGGTTAGGGGTAGCGTTAGGGTTAGGGTTAGGGTTAGGGTTAGGTTAGGGGTAGGGGTAGGGTTAGGGTTAGTGTTTTAGGGTTAGGATTATGGGTAGGGTTAGGGTTAGGGTAAGAGTTAGGTTTAGGTTTAGTTGTAGGGGTAGGTTTAGGGGTAGGGTTAGGGTTATGGTTAGGGTTCGTGTTAGGGGTATGGATAGGGGTACATTTCGAGTTAGGTTTAGGATTAGGGTTAGGGTTAGGGTTAGGGTTACGGGTAGGGTTACGGTTAGGTGTAGGGGCAGTGGTAGGGGTAGGGTTAGGGGTAGGGATAGGTTAGGGTTAGAGTTAGGGTTAGTGTTAGGGTAGGGGTAGGGTTAGGGTTAGGAATTTAGGGCTAGGATTAGGGGTAGGGTTAGGGTTAGGTTTAGGGTTAGTGGTAGGGTAGGGTTACCGGTAGGGTTCGGGTTAGGTTTAGGGTTCAGTTTAGGGGGAAGGGGTAGGGGTACAGTTAGGGTTAGGTTTAGGATAAGGGTTTGGTTTAGGGTTAGGGTTAGGGGTAGGGTTAGTGTTAGTGGCAGGGTAGGGGTAGCGGTAGGGTTAGAGTTAGGGTTAGGGGTAGGGGTAGGGGTACGGGTAGGTTTAGGGTTAGGTTAGGGGTAGTGTTAGGGTTAGGGGTAGGGTTACGGGTAGGGTTTGGGTTAGGGTTAGCAGTACTTTTATGGTTATGGTTAGAGTTATGGGTAGGGTTAGGGTTAGAGTTAGGTGTTGGGTTAGGGATAGTCTTAGGGGTAGGTTTAGGATTAGGGTTAGGGTTAGGGGTAAGGTTAGGGTTAGGGTTAGGTTTAGGGTAACCGTTAGGGGTAGGGTTAGGGTGACGGTTAGTGTCACGGTTAAGGGTAGGGTTAGGATTAGGGTTAGGGTTAGGGGTAGGGTTAGGGTTAGGGTTAGGGGAAGTGTTAGGGTTAGGGGTAGGGTTAGGGGTAGAGTTAGGCTTAGGTTCAGGGTTAGGGTGAGGGTTAGGGTTAGCTTTAGGTGTAGGTTTAGGGTTAGGGGTATGATTAGCTGTAGGGGTAGGGTCAAGGTTCGGGTTAGGGGTAGGGTTTGGGTTAGGGTAGGGTAGGGTTAGGGTTAGAGTTACGGTTAGGGGTATGGTTAGGTTTAGGTTTAGGGTTAGCGTTAGGGGTAGGGTTAGGGTTAGGGTTACGGTTAGGGGTAGGGTTAGGGTTAGGGTTAGGGTTAGCGGAAGGGTTAGGTGTAGGGTTAGGTTTAGTGGTAGGTTTAGGATTAGGGTTAGGGTTAAGGTTAGTGTTAGTGGTAGGTTTAGGGTTAGGGTTAGGGTTACGGTTAGGGGTAGGGTTAGGGTTAGAGGTAGGGTTACCGTAAGGGATAGGGTTAGGTTTAGGGTTAGGGTAAGGGGTAGGGGTAAGGTTAGGGTTAGTGTTAGAGTTAGCGTTAGGGATAGGGTTAGAGTTAGTGTTAGGGTCACCGTTAAGGGTAGGGGTAGGTTTAGGGTTAGGGCTAGGGTTAGGGGAAGGGTTAGGGTTAGGGTTAGTGTTAGCGTTAGGGGGAACGTTAGGTTTAGGTTTAGGGTTACAGTTAGGGGTAGGGTTAGGTTTAGGGTTAATGTTAGGGTTAGGGTTAGGGTTAGGGTTAGGGTTATGGTTAGTGGTTGGGTAGGGTTAGGGGTAGGGTTAGGGTTAGGGGTAGGTTTATGGTTAGGATTAGGGTTAGGGTTATGGTTAGGGTTACGGTTAGGTGTAGGTTTAGGGTTAGAGTTTGGGTTATGTTTAGGGGTAGGGGTAGGGTTAGGGGTAGGGTTAGGGTTAGGATTACGGTTTGGGGTTAGGGGTAGGGGTAGGGGTACCGTTAGGGTTATGGTTAGGATTAGGTTTAGGGTTAGGGTTAGGTTTAAGGGTAAGGTTAGGGTTAGGGTTAGGGTTAGGGTTAGTGGTCGGTGTAGGGTTAGTGTTAGGGTTAGGGTTAGGGTTAGGGGTAGGGTTAGGGTTAAGTTTAGGTTTAGGGTTAGAGTTAGCATTGGGGGTAGGGCTAGAGTTAGTGTTAGGGTCATCATTAAGGGTAGGGTTAGGATTCGGGTTAGGGTTAGGGGTAGGGTTAGGGTTAGGGTTAGGGTTAGCGTTAGGGGGATGGTTAGGTTTAGGGTTAGGGTTGCGGTTAGGGGTAAGTTTAGGGTTAGGGTTAATGTTAGGGGTAGGGTTAGGAGTAGGGTTAATGTTAGGGGTAGGTGTAGGGTTAGGGTTAGTGTTTGGGTAGGGTTAGGGTTAGGGGTAGGGGTAGGGGAAGGTTTAGGGTTAGGATTAGGGTAAGGGTTATGGTTAGGTTTACGTTTAGGGGTAGGTTTAGGGTTAGGGTTAGGGTTAGGTTTAGTGGTAGGAGTTGGGTTAGTGGTGGATTTATGGTTAGGATTAGGGTTCGGGGTTAGGGGTAGGGTTAGGGGTACATTTAGGGTTAGGGTTAGGATTAGGGTTAGGGTTAGGGTTAGGGTTAAGGGTAGTGTTAGGGTTAGGGTTAGGGTTAGTGGTAGGGGTAGGTTTAGGCGTAGGGTTACGGTTAGGATAGGGGTTGGGTTAGCGTTAGGGTTTTATGGTTAGGGTTAGGGGTAGGGTTAGGGTGAGGTTTAGGGAAACTGTTAAGGGTAGGGTTAGAGTTAGGGTTAGGGTGAAGGGTAGGGTTAGGGGTAGGGTTAGGTTTAGGGTTAGGGTTTGGTTTAGGGGTAGGGGTAGGGGTAGGGTTAGTGTTTGGCTTAGGGTTAGGGTTACGTTTAGGGATACGGTTAGGGTTAGGTCAGGGTTAGGGTTAGTGGTAGGGGTAGGGTTAGGGGTAGGGTTAGGGTTAGGGTTAGGGTTACTGGTAGGGTTAGGGTTAGGGGTATGTTTAGGGTTAGGGTAAGGGTTAGTGTTAGGGGTAGGGTTAGGGGTAGGGTTAGTGGTAGGGGTAGGGTTAGGGTTAGGGTTAGGGCTAGGGTTAACTTAGGGGTAGAGTTAGGGGTAGGGTTAGGGTTAGGTTTTAAGTTTAGGGTTAGGGTTAGGGTTAGGGGTAGGGGTATGGTTAGGTTTACGGTTAGGGTTTGGGTTACGGTTAGGGGTAGGGTTAAGTTTAGGGTTAGGGTTAGGTTTAGCGTTAGGGGTATGGTTAGGTTTAGTGTTAGGGTTCCGGTTAGGGGTAGTGTTAGGGTTATGGTTAGGGTTAGGGGTAGGGGTAGGGTTAGGATTAGGGTTAGGGTTATATGGTTAGGGTTAGGGGTAAGGGTAGAGGTAGGGTTAGGGTTAGGATTTGGGGTAGGGTTAGCGTTAGTGGTAGGGGTAGGGTTAGGGTTTTAGGGTTAGGGTTAGGGTTAGGGGTCGGGTTAGGGGTAGCGTTAGGGTTAGGGTTAGGTTTAGGGTTAGGGGTAGGGTTAGGGTTATGGTTAGTGGTAGGGGTAGGGTTAGGGGTAGTGTTAGGGTTAAGGTTAGGGTTAGGGGTAGGGTTAGGGGTAGGGGTAGGGGTAGGGTTAGGTTTTAGGGTTAGGGTTAGGGTTAGGGTTAGTGTTGGGGTTAGGGGTAGCGTTAGGATTAGGGTTATGGTTAGGTTAGGGCTAGGGTTAGGGTTAGTGTTTTAGGGTTACGATTACGGGTATGGTTAGGGTTAGGGTTAGGTTTACGTTTAGTTGTTGGGGTAGGTTTAGGGGTAGGGTTAGGGTTATGGTTAGGGTTCGTGTTAGGGGTATGGGTAGGGGTACAGTTATGTTTAGGTTTAGGATTAGGGTTAGGGGTAGGTTTAGGGTTAGGGTTAGGGGTAGGGGTAGTGGTAGGGGTAGGGTTAGGGGTAGGGATAGGTTAGGGTTAGAGTTAGGGTTAGGGTTAGGGTAGGGGTAGGGTTAGGGTTAGGATTTTAGGGCTAGGGTTAGGGGTAGGGTTAGGGTTAGGTTTAGGGTTAGTGGTAGGGTAAGGTTACCGGTAGGGTTAGGGTTTGTGTTAGGGTTCAGCTTAGGGGGAAGGGGTAGGGGTACAGTTAGGGTTAGGTTTAGGATAAGGGTTAGGTTTAGGGTTAGGGGTAGGGGTAGGGGTAGGGTTAGTGGTGGGGTAGGGTTAGGGGTTGGGTTAGGGTTAGGGTTAGGTTTAGGGTAACCGTTAGGGGTAGTGTTAGGGTGAGGTTTAGGGTCACGGTTAAGGGAAGGGTTAGGATTAGGGTTAGGGTTAGGATTAGGGTTAGTGGTAGGGATAGGGTTAGGGGTAGGGTTAGGGTTAGGGTAGGGGTTGGGTTAGTGTTAGGGTTTCATGGTTAGGGTTAGGGGTAGGGTTAGGGTTAGGTTTAGTGGTAGGGGTAGGGTTAGGGGTAGGGTTAGGGTTATGGTTAGCGTTCCGATTAGGGGTAGGGGTAGGGGTATAGTTATTGTTAGGTTTAGGATTAGGGTTTGGTTTAAGGTTAGGGTTAGGGGTAGGGTTAGAGTTAGGGTTAGGGTTAAGGGTAGGTGTAGTGGTAGGGGTAGGGGTAGGGTTAGGGATAGGTTAGGGTTAGGGGTAGGATTAGGGTTGGAGTAGGGTTAGGGTTAGGGTTAGGGTTAGTGGTAGGGGTATTGTTAGGGGTAGCATTAGGGTTATCGTTAGGGTTCGGGTTAGGGGTAGGGGTAGGGGTACAGTTAGGTTTAGGTTTAGGATTAGGGTTAGGGTTAGGGTTAGGGTTAGGGGCAGGGGTAGGTTAGGGTTAGGGTTAGGGTTAGGGTTAGTGGTAGGTGTAGGGTTGGAGGTAGTGTTAGGGTGAGGGTTAGGGTTAGGGGTAGGGTAGGGGTAGGGTTACGGTTTGTGTTTTAGGGTTAGGGTTAGGGGTAGGGGTAGGGGTAGGTTTAGGGTTAGGGTTAGGGTTAGTGTTAGCGTTAGGGGTATGGTTAGGGTTAGGGTTCGGGTTGCGGTTAGGGGCAGGGTTAGGGTTAGGGTTAGGGTTAAGCGTAGGGGTAGGGGTAGGGTTAGGTTGAGGGTTAGGGGTAGGGGTAGGGTTAGGTGTAGGGGTAGGGGTAGGGTTAGGGTTATGCTTTTAGGGTTAGGGTCAGGGTTAGGTGTAGGGGTAGGGTTAGGGTTAGGGTTAGGGTTATAGGGTTAGGGTTGGGGTTAGGGTTAGGGTAGGGGTAAGGTTAGGGTTAAGATTAGGGGTAGGTTTAGGGTTTTGGTTAGGGGTATTGATAGGGTTAGGGTTAGTGTTAGGATTTGGGTTAGGGTTAGGGATAGGTGTAGGGTTATGGTTAGTGTTATGGTTAGCGTTAGGGATATTGGTAGGGTTAGGTTTAGGTTTATGGTTAGGGGTAGGGTTAGGGTTTGGTTTAGGCGTAGGGGTAGCGGTAGGGTTTGGGTTAGTGTAAGCGGTAGGGTAAGGGTTAGGGTTAGGGGTTGGGTCAGGGGTAGGGTTAGGGGTATGGTTAGGTTTAGGGTTAGGGTTAGGGTTAGCGTTTGGGGTAGGGTTAGGGTGAGGTTTAGGGAAAATGTTAAGGGTAGGTTTAGGGTTAGGGTTAGGGTGAGGGGTAGGGTTAGGGGTAGGGTTAAGGTTCGGGTTAGGGGTAGCGGTAGGGGTAGGGTTAGTGTTAGGCTTAGGGTTAGGGTTACGTTTAGGGGTACGGTTAGGTTTAGTTCAGGGTTAGGGTTAATGTTAGGTGTCGGGTTAGGAGTAGACTTAGGGTTAGGGTTAGGGTTACTGGTAGGGGTAGGGTTAGGGGTATGGTTCGGGTTAGGGTAAGGGTTAGAGTTAGGGGTAAGGTTAGGGGTAGGTTTAGGGGTAGGGTTAGGGGTAGGGATTGGGGTTAAGGTTAGGGTTAGGGTTAGGGGTAGGGTTAGGGTTAGGGGAGGGTTAGGGTTAGGGGTAGGGGTAGGGTTAGGGTTAGGTTTAGGGTTAGGGGTAGGGTTAGGGTGTGGGTTAGGGGTAGTGGTAGAGTTTGAGTTAGGGTTAGCGGTAGGGTTAGGGTTAGGTTAGGGTTAGGTGTAGGGTTAGGGTTTGGGATAGTGTTAGGGGTTGGGTTAGGGGTAGGGTTAGGGTTAGGGTTAGGGTTAGGGGTATGTTTAGGTTTAGGGTTTGGGTTAGGGTTAGCGTTTGGGGTAGGGTTAGGGTGAGGTTTAGGGAATAGGTTAAGGGCAGGGTTAGGTTTAGGGTTAGGGTGAGGGGTAGGGTTAGGGGTAGGGTTAATGTTAGGCTTCAGGTTTGGCGTAGGGGTAGGGTTAGGTTTTGGGTTATGGTTAGGGTTACGTTTACGGAGAGGGTTAGGGTTAGGGTTAGGGTTAGTGTTAGTGATAGGGGTAGGGTTAGGGATAGGGTTAGGGTTAGAGGTAGGGTTACTGGTAGGGGTAGGGTTAGGGGTAGGGTTAGGGTTAGGGTTAGTGGTAGGGTTAGTGTTTGGGATAGGGTTAGGGGTAGGGTTAGGGTTAGGGGTAGTGTTAGGGTTAGGGTTAGGGGTAGGGTTATTATTAGGGGTAGGGTTAGGGCTAGGGTTAAGTTAGGGGTAGGGGTAGGGGTAAGGTTAGGGTTAGAGTTTTAGGGTTAGGGTTAGGGTTAGGGGTAGGGGTAGGGCTAGGATTAAGTTTAGGGTTAGGGTTAGGGTTAGCATTAGGGGTATGGTTAGGGTTAGGGTTACGGTTAAGGTTAGGGGTGGGGTTAGGGTTATGGTTAGGGTTAGGGGTAGGGGTAGGGGTAGGGGTAGGGGTAGGGGTAGGGTTAGGGTTAGGGGTAGAGTTAGGTTAGAGTTAGGGGTAGGATTAGGGGTAGGGTTTGGGTTAGGGTTAGCGGTAGGGTTAGGGTAAGTGTTAGGGTTAGGGTTAGGGGTAGGGTTAGGGATAGGTTTAGGGTTAGGTGTTGGGTTAGGGGTAGGGTTAGGGTTAGGGTTAGGGGTACGGTTAGGGTGAGGGTTAGGGTCACGGTTAAGGGTAGGTTTAGGATTAGGGTTAGGGTTAGGGGTAGGGTTAGTGTTAGGGTTAGGGTAGGGGTAGAGTTAGGGTTAGGGTTAGGGATAGGGGAAGCGTTAGGGTAAGTGTTAGGGTTAGGTTTAGGGGTAGGGTTAGGTTTAGGTTCAGGGTTAGGGTTAGCGTTAGGGGTAGGTTTAAGGTTACTGTTATGGTTAGCGTTAGCGGTAGGTTTAGGGTTAGGGTTAGGGTTAGGGGTAGGGGTAGGGTTAGGATTAGGATTAGGATTAGGGTTAGGGTTAAGGTTAGCGTTAGGGGTAGGGTTAGGTTTAGGGTTACGGTTAGGGGTATCGTTAGAGTTAGAGTTAGGGTTAGGGTTAGGGATAGGGTTAGGGTTAGAGTTAGGTTTAGGGTTAGGGGTAGGTTTAGGGTTAGGGTTAGGGTTAGAGTTAGCGTTAGGGGTAGGGTTAGGGTTAGTGTGAGGGTCACCGTTAAGGGTAGGGTTAGCATTAGGGTTAGGGTTAGGGGTAGTGTTAGGGTTATGTTTAGGGTTAGGGAAGGGTTAGGCTTAGGGTTAGGGTTAGGGTTAGCGTTAGGGAGAGGGTTAGGGTTAGGGTTACGGTTTCGATTAGGGGTAGGGGTAGGATTAGGGTTAGGGGTAGGGTTAGAGGTGGGGTTAATAGGGGTAGGGTTACGGTTGGGGTTAGTGGTGGGGTAGGGTTAGGGTTAGGGGTAGGGTTAGGGGTAAGGGTAGGGTTAGGGTTAGGATTAGGTTTAGGGTTAGGGTTACAGTTAGGGGTAGGATTAGGGTTAGGGTTAGGGTTAGGGTTAGTGCTAGGGGTAGGGTTAGGGGTAGGGTTAGGGTAGTATTATTGTTCGGGTTAGGGGTAGGGTTAGTGTTAGGGGTAGGGTTAGGGGTAGGGTTAGGTTTAGGGTTAGGGTTAGGGGCAGGGATAGGGGTCGGGGTAGGGTTAAGTTTAGGGTTTTAGGGTTAGGTTTAGGGTTAGGATTAGGCGTTGGGTTTGGGTTAGGGTTAGGGTTGGGGTTAGGGTTAGGGTTAGGGTTAGGGTGAGGGTGAGGGTTAGTGGTAGGGATAGGGTTAGGGGTAGGTTTAGGGTTAGAGTTAGGGTTAGGGGTAGGGGTAGGGTTAGGTTTAGGGTTAGGCTTAGGGTAGGGTTATGGTTAGGGCTTGGGTTAGGTTAGGGATAGGCGTAGGGGTAGGGTTAGCGTTATGGTTTTAGGCTTAGGGTTAGGGGTAGGGGTAGGGTTAGGTTTAGGGTGAGGGTTAGGTTTAGGGTCAGGTGTAAGGTTAGGGTTAGGGTTAGGGTTACTGTTAGGGGTATGGTTAGGGTTAGGGTTAGGGTTATGGTTAAGGGTAGGGTTAGGGTTAGAGTTAGGGTTACGGTTAGGGATAGGGTTAGGGTTAGGGTTACGTTTAAGTGTAGGGTTAGGGTTAGCGGTAGGGTTAGGGTTAGGGTTAGGGTTAGTGGTTGGGTTAGGTTTAGAGTTAGGGTTAGGTGTTGGGTTAGGAGTAGGGTTAGGGTTAAGGTTAGGGTTAGGGATAGGGTTAGGGTTTGGGTTAGGGTTAGGGTTACAGGTAGGGGTAGGGTTAGGGTTAGGGGTAGGGTTAGGGGTAGGGTTAGGTTTAGGGGTAGGGTTAGGGTTAGGGTTAGCGTTAGGGTGACGGTTAGGGTTAGGGTTAGGGTTATGGTTATTGGTAGGGTTAGGGGTAGGGTTAGGGGTAGGGGTAGGGGTAGGGGTAGGAGTAGGGTTAGGTTTAGGATTTCAGGGTTAGTGTTAGGGTTAGGTTTAGGGGTAGGAGTAGGGGTTGGGTTTGGGTTTGGGTTTGGGTTACGGTTAGTGTTGGGGTTAGGGGTAGGGTTAGGTTTAGGGTTAGGGTTAGGGTAAGGATTAGTGGTAGGGGTAGCGTTAGGGGTAGGGTGAGGGTTAGGGTTAGGGTTAAGGTTAGGGTGAGGGTTAGTGGTGGGGGTGGGTTAGGGTTATGGCTAGGGTTAGGTTAGGGATAGGGGTAGGGGTAGGGTTAGGGTTAGGTTTATAGGCTTAGGGTTAAGGTTAGGGGTAGGGGTAGGTGTAGGAGTAGGTTTAGGGTTAGGGTTTGGTTTAGGGTTACGGGTAAGGTTAGGGTTAGGGTTATGGTTAGGGTTAGCATTAGGGGTATGGTTAGGGTTAGGGTTAGGGTTACGGTTAGGGGTAGGCTTAGGGTTATGGTTAGGCTTAGGGGTAGGGGTAGGGTTAGGGTTAGGGTTAGGGTTAGGGGTAGAGTTAGGGGTGGAGTTAGGGTTAGGGTTAGGGTTAGGGTTAGGGTTAGGGATAGGGTTAGGCTTTGGGTTAGGGTTAGGGTTACAGGTAGGGGTAGGGTTAGGGTTAGGGTTAGGGTTAGGGGTAGGGTTAGGGGTAGGGGTAGGGTTAGGGTTAGGTTTAGGGTTACGGTTATTGGTAGGGTTAGGGGTAGGGTTAGGGTTAGGGGTAGGGGTAGGAGTAGGGTTAGGTTTAGGATTTCAGGGTTAGTGTTAGGGTTAGGGTTAGGGATAGGGGTAGGGGTTGGGTTTGGGTTTGGGTTACGGTTAGTGTTGGGGTTAGGGGTAGGGTTAGGTTTAGGGTTAGGGTTAGGGTAAGGATTAGTGGTAGGGGTAGCGTTAGGGGTAGGGTTAGGGTTAGGGTTAGGGTTAGGGTAGGGTTAGGGTGGTGGTTAGGGTTCGGGTTAGGGATAGGGGTAGGGGTACAGTTAGGGTTAGAGTTAGGGCTAGGGTTAGGGTTACGGGTAGGGGTAGGGTTAGATTTAGGGTTAGAGTTAGCGTTTGGGGTAGGTTTAGGGTTAGTGTGAGGATCACCGTTAAGGGTAGGGTTAGGATTTTGGTTAGGGTTAGGGGTAGAGTTAGGGTTAGGTGTTGGGTTAGGGTTAGGGTTAGGGGTAGTGTTAGGGTTAGGGTTAGGGTTAGGGTTAGGGGTAGGGTTAGGGGTAGGGGTAGGGCTAGGTTTAAGGTTAGGGTTAGGTTTAGGGTTAAGGTTAGGGTTAGGTTTAGGGTTACGGTTACGGTAAGGGATAGGGTTAGGGTTTGAGTTAGGGTTAGGGTTAGGGTTAGGGGTAGGTGTAGGGGTAGGGTTAGGGTAGGGTTAGTGTTAGGTTTCGGATTAGGCTTAGGGGTAGAGTTAGGTTTAGAGTTAGGGTTAGGGTAAGTGGTAGGGGTTGGGTTAGGGGTAGGCTTAGTGTTTTGGTTAGGTTTCGGATTAGGGTTAGTGTTCGGGTTAGGGTTAGTGGTAGCGGTAGGTTTAGGGGTAGGGTAAGGTTTAGGGTTATAGTTAGGGGTAGGCGTAGGGGTAGGGGTAGGGTTAGGGTTAGGGTTTGGATTTTAGGGTTAGTGTTAGGGTTAGGGTTAGGGGTAGGGGTTGGGTTTGGTTTTGAGTTAGGGTTAGGGTTGGGGTTAGGGCTAGGGTTAGCGTGAGGGTTAGTGGTAGGGGTAGGGTTAGGGGTAGGTTTAGTGTTACGGTTAGGGTTAGGGTGACGGGTAGGGTTAGGGTTTGGGTAGGGTTACGGTTGGGGTTAGGGTTCGGGTTAGGGGTAGGGGTAGGGGTACAGTTTGGGTTCTGGTTAGGGTTAGGGTTAGGGTTAGGGTAAGGGGTAGGGTTAGGGTTAAGGTTAGAGTTAGCGTTAGGGGTAGGTTTATGGTTCCGGTTAGGGTCACCGTAAATGGTAGGGTTAGGATTTTGGTTAGGGTTAGGTTTAATGTTAGGGTGAGGGTTAGTGGTGGGGGTGGGTTAGGGTTATGGCTAGGGTTAGGCTAGGGATAGGGGTAGGGGTAGGGTTAGCGTTATGTTTTTAGGCTTAGGGTTAGGTTTAGGGTAGGGGTAGGGGTAGGGGTAGGTTTAGGGTTAGGGTTTGGTTTAGGGTTACGGGTAAGATTAGGGTTAGGGTTATGGTTAGGGTTAGCATTAGGGGTATGGTTAGGGTTAGTGTTAGGGTTACGGTTAGGGGTAGGGTTAGGGTTGTGGTTAGGTTTAGGGGTAGGGGTAGGGTTAGGGTGAGGGTTAGGGGTAGAGTTAGGGGTAGAGTTAGGGTTAGGGTTAGGGGTATGGGTAGGGGTAGGTTTTGGGTTAGGGTTAGCGGTAGGGTTAGGGTTAGGGTTAGGGGTAGGGTTAGGGTTAGGGATAGGGTTAGGTATTGGTTTAGGGGTAGGGGTAGGGGTAGGGTTAGGGTTACGGTTAGGGTTAGGTTCAGGGTTAGGGTTAGGGTTAGGGTTAGCATAAGGGTAGGTTTAGGGTTAGGGTTAGGGTTAGCGTTAGGGTTAGGGTTAGGGTTAGCGTTAGGGGTAGGGTTAGGGTTAGGGTTAGGGTTAGCGTTAGGGGTAGAGTTAGGGTTAGGTTTAGGGTTAGGGGTAGGGTTAGGGTTAGGGTTAGGGGAAGGGTTAGGGATACTGTTAGGGTTAGGATTAGGGGTAGGGTTAGGGGTTGGGGTAGGGGTAGGGGTAGGGGTAGGGTTAGGGTTAGGGTAGGGTTAGGGTTAGGGTTAGGGTTAGCGTTAGGGAGAGGGTTAGGGTTAGGGTTAGAGTTACGGTTAGGGGTAGGGTTAGGGTTAGGGTTGAGGGTAGTTGTAGGGTTAGGGGTACGGTTAGGGTTAGTGGTAGGGATAGGGTTAGGCTTGGGGTTAAGGTTAGGTTTAGGGATAGGGTTAGGGGTAGGGTTACGGTTACGGTTAGGGGTAGGTTTAGGGTTAGAGTTAGGGTTACGGTTAGGGACAGGTTTTCGCTTAGGGGTAGGGTTAGGGTTACAGTTAGGGTTAGGGTTAGAGTTAGCCTTAGGAGTAGGGTTAGGGTTAGTGTTAGGGTCACCATTAAGGGTAGGTTTAGGATTAGGGTTAGGGTTAGTGTTAGGGGAAGGGTTAGGGTTAGGGTTAGGGTTAGAGGTAGGGTTAGGGGTAGATTTAGGTTTAGGGTTTGGGTTAGGTTTAGCGTTAGGGGTAGGTTTAGGTTTAGGGTTAGGGTTAGCATTATGGGTAGGGTTGGGGTTAGGGTTAGGCTTAGGTGTGGGGTTAGGGTAGGATTAGGGTTAGGTTAGGGTTAGGGTAGGCTTAAGCTTAGGGTTAAAGTTATGGTTACGGTTAGGGTAGGAGTAGGTTTAGGGTTATCGTTATGGGTATGGTTAGGGTTAGGGTTAGGATTAGGGGTAGGGTTAGGGTTAGGGTTAGGGGTAGGGGTAGGGTTAGGGTTATGGTTAGGGTTAGGGGTAGAGTTAGGGTTAGGGTTAGGGGTAGGTGTAGGGGTAGGGTTTGGGTTAGGGTTAGGCGTAGGGGTAGGGTTAGGATTAGTGTTAGGGGTAGGGGTAGTATAAGGGTTAGGGTTAGGGTTAGGGTGAGGGTTAGCATTCGGGGGAGGGTTAGGGTTAGGGTTAGGTGTACGTTTAGGGGGAGCGTTAGGTTTAGGGTTAGGGTTAGGGGTGGGGTTAGGTGTAGGGTTAGAGTTACGTGTACGGTTAGGGTTAGGGTTAGGGTTAGGGTTAGGAGTAGGGTTAGGGTTAGAATTAGCGTTAGGGGTAGGGTTAGGCTTAGGGTTAGGGTCACCGTTATGATTAGGGTTAGGGTTAGGGTTAGGGGAAAGGTTAGGGTTAGGGTTAGTTTTAGGATTAGGGGTAGGTTTAGGGGTAGGTTTAGGGTTAGGTTTAGGGTTAGGGTTAGCGTTAGGGGTTGGTTTAGTGTAAGGGTTAGCGTTAGCGGAAGGTTTAGGGTTAGGTTTAGGGTTAGGGGTGTTGTTAGGGTTAGGATTAGGGTTACAGTTAGGGTTAGGGTCGGCTTAGTTTTAGAGTTAGGGATAAGGTTACGGTTAGGGTAGGGTTAGTTTGGGGTTAGGGTTAGGGGTAGGGTAAGGTGTAGGGTTAGGGTTAGGGTGAGCGTTAGGAGTAGGGTTGGGTTTAGGGTTAGGATTAGCGTTAGCGGGAGGGTTAGGGTTAGGGTTAGGGTTGCGGTTAGGGGTAGGGTTAGGGTTAGGGTTAGGGTTAGGGGTAGGTTTAGGAGTAGGGTTAGTGTTAGGGGTAGGGTTAGGGTAAGAGTTAGTGGTGGGGTAGGGTTAGGGTTAGGGTTATGGGTACGGGTAGGTGTAGGGTTAGGTTTAGGGTTAGGATTAGTGTTAGGGTAGGTTTAGGGTTAGGGTTAGGGTTAATGTTAGGGGTAGGGTTAGGGTTAGTGTTAGGGTTAGGGTTAGTGGTAGGGGTAAGGTTAGGGGAATGGTTAGGGTTAGGATTAGGGTTGGGCTTAGGGGTAGGAGTACATTTAGGATTAGGATCAGGGTTACGGTTAGTGGTAGGGTTAGGGGTAGGGTTAGGGTTAGGGTTAGGGTTAGTGGTAGCGGTAAGGTTAGGGGTAGGGTTAGGTTTAGGGTTAGAGGTAGGGGTAGGGGTAGGGTTTGGATTTGGGTTAGGGTTAGGATTGGGTTTAGGGGTAGGGTTAGGGTTAGGGTTAGAGTTAGGGTGAGGGTTAGTGGTAGGGGTAGGTTTAGGGGTAGGGTAGGGGTAGGGTTAGGGGTAGGGTTAGGGTAGGGTTAGGGTTAGGGTTAGGGTTCGGGTTAGGGGTAGGGGTAGGTGTACAGTTAGGGTTAGGGTTAGCGTTAGGGTTAGGGTTAGAGTTAGGGTTAGGTGTAGGGTTAGGGTTAGGGTTATAGTTAGGGGTAGGGGTAGGGGTTGGATTTGGGTTAGGGTTAGGATTGGGGTTAGGGGTAGGGTTAGGGTTAGGGTTAGAGTTAGGGTGAGGGTTAGTTGTAGGGGTAGGGTTAGGGGTAGTGTTAGGGGTAGGGTTAGGGTTAGGGTTAGGTTAGGCTTAGGGTTAGGGTTAGGGTTCGGGTCAGGGGTAGGGGTAGGAGTACAGTTAGGGTTAGGGTTAGCGTTAGGGTTAGGGTTAGTGTTAGGAGTAGGTTTAGGGTTAGGGTTAGGGTTCGGGTTAGGGGTAGGGGTAGGGGTACAGTTAGCGTTAGTGTTAGGGTTAGGGTTAAGTTTAGTGTTAGGGGTAGGTTGAGGGTTAGGGTTAGGGTCACCGTTAAGGGTAGGTTTAGGATTAGGGTTAGGGTTAGGGGTAGGGTTAGGGTTGGATTAGGGTTACGGTTAGGGGAAGGGTTAGGGTCAGGGTTAGGTTTAGGGTTAGGGGTAGTGTTCGGTTTAGGTTTAGGTTTAGGTTTAGGGTTAGGGTACGGTTAGGGTTAGGGTTAGGGTCAGGGGTAAGGTTAGGGATAGGGTTAGGGTTAGGGTTAGTGTTAGGGATATGGATAGGGTTAGGGTTCGGGTTATGCTTAATGGTAGGGTTAGAGTTAGAGTTAGGGTTACGGTTAGGGATAGGGTTAGGGTTAGGGTTAGGGTTACGTTTAAGGGTAGGGTTAGGGTTATGGTTAGGGTTAGGGTTAGCGGTAGGGTTAGGGTTAGTGTTAGGTTTAGGGGTTGGGTTAGGGTTAGAGTTAGGGTTAGGTGTTGGGTTAGGGGTAGGGTTAGGGTTAGGGTTAGGGTTAGGGATAGGGTTAGGGTTTGGGTTAGGGTTAGGGTTACGGGTAGGGGTAGGGTTAAGGGTAGGGGTAGGGGTAGGGGTAGGGTTGGGGTTAGGGGTAGGGTTAGGGTTAGGGTTAGGGTTACGGTTAGGGGTAGGGTTAGGTTTAGGGTTAGAGTTCGGGGGACGGTTAGGGTTAGGGTTACGGTTATTGGTAGGGTTAGCGGTAGGTTTAGGGTTAGGGGTAGGGGTACAGTTAGGGTTAGGGGTAGGGGTAGGGGTAGGGTTAGGATTAGGTTTAGGGTTAGCGTTAGGGGTAGGGTTAGGCTTAGGGTTAGGGTTACGGTTAGGAGTAGGGTTAGGGTTAGAATTAGCGTTAGGGGTAGGGTTAGGCTTAGGGTTAGGGTCACCGTTATGATTAGGGTTAGGGTTAGGGTTAGGGGAAAGGTTAGGGTTAGGGTTAGTTTTAAGATTAGGGGTAGGTTTAGGGGTAGGTTTAGGGTTAGGTTCAGGGTTAGGGTTAGCATTAGGGTAGGTTTAGTGTAAGGGTTAGCGTTAGCGGAAGGGTTAGGGTTAGGTTTAGGATTAGGGGTGTTGTTAGGGTTAGGATTAGGGTTACAGTTAGGGTTAGGGTTGGCTTAGTTTTAGAGTTAGGGATAAGGTTACGGTTAGGGTAGGGTTAGTTTTAGGGTTAGGGTTAGGGGTAGGGTAAGGTGTAGGGTTAGGGTTAGGGTGAGGGTTAGGAGTAGGGTTAGGTTTAGGGTTAGGATTAGCGTTAGGGGGAGGGTTAGGGTTAGGGTTACGGTTACGGTTAGGGGTAGGGTTGGGTTAGGGTTAGGGTTAGGGGTAGGGTTAGGAGTAGGGTTAGTGTTAGGGGTAGGGTTAGGGTAAGAGTTAGTGGTGGGGTAGGGTTAGGGTTAGGGTTATGGGTACGGGTAGGGGTAGGGTTAGGTTTAGGGTCAGGATTAGTGTTAGGGTAGGTTTAGGGTTAGGGTTAATGTTAGGGGTAGGTTAGTGTTAGTGTTAGTGTTAGGGTTAGTGGTAGGGGTAGGGTTAGGGGTAGGGGTAGGGTTAGGATTAGGGTTCGGGTTAGGGGTAGGAGTACATTTAGGATTAGGATCAGGGTTAGGGTTAGGGGTAGGGTTAGGGTTAGGGTTAGGGTTAGTGGTAGGGGTAGGGTTAGGGGTAGGGTTAGGTTTAGGGTTAGAGTTAGGGGTAGGGTTAGGGGTTGGATTTGGGTTAGGGTTAGGATTGGGGTTAGGGGTAGGGTTAGGGTTAGGGTTAGAGTTAGGTTGAGGGTTAGTGGTAGGGGTAGGGTTAGGGGGAGGTTTAGGGGTAGGGTTAGGGATAGGGTTAGGGTAGGGTTAGGGTTAGGGTTAGGGTTCGGGTCAGGGGTAGGGGTAGGTGTACAGTTAGGGTTAGGGTTAGCATTAGCGTTAGGGTTACGGTTAGGGGTAGTGTTAGGGTTAGGGTTAGAGTTAGGGTGAGGGTTAGTGGTAGGGGTAGGGTTAGGATCAGGATTAGGGTTAGGGTTAGGGTTAGGGGTAGGGTTAGGGTAAGGGTTAGGGGTACGGGTAGGGGTAGGGTTAGGGTTAGGTTTCTGGTTAGCGGTAGGGGTAGGGGAACAATTAGGGTTAGCGTTAGGATTAGGATTA
>JANJXV010000033.1:1977500-1987500 GCA_024803745.1 Megascapheus bottae
GGGTTATGGGTAGGGTTAGCGTTAGGGGTAGGGTTATGGTTAGGGTTAGTGGTAGGGGTAAGGTTATGGGTAGGGTGAGGGTTAGGGTTAGTGTTCAGGTTAGGGGTAGGGGTAGGGGTAGAGTTAGGGTTAGGGATAGGGTTAGGGTTAGGGTTCAGGTTCGGGTTAGGGGTAGCGTTAGGGTTAGGGTTAGGGTTAGAGTGAGTGGTATGGATAGGGTTAAGGGTTGGGTTAGGGTTAGGGTTAGGGTTAGGTTAGGGGTAGGGGTAGGGGAATGGTTACGGTTAGGGTTTTAGGGTTAGGGTTAGGGATAGGGTTAGGGGTAAGTGTAGGGTTAGGGTTAGGGGTAGGGTTACGGTTAAGGGTAGGGTTAGGGTTAGGGTTAGGATTAGCGTTAGGGGTATGGTTAGCGTTAGGGGTAGAGTTAGGGTTAGGGATAGAGGTAGGGGTAGGCGTAGGGTGTGGATTAGGGTTAGCGGTAGGGTTAGGGTTAGGTTTAGGGTTAGTGTTAGGCGAGGGTTAGGGTTAGTGGAAGGGTTAGTGTTAGGGTTAGGGGTAGGTTTAGGGTTAGGGTTAGGGTTAGGTTAGGGGTAGGGGTAGGGGTAGGGTTAGGGTTAGGGTTTTAGGGTTAGGTTTAGGGTTCGGGTTATGGTTGGGTTAGGTACAGGGTTAGGGTTAGGCTTAGGGTTAGCGTTAGGGATAGGTTTAGGGTTAGGGTTAGGGTTAGCTTTAGGGGTAGTGTTAGGGTTAAGGTTAGGGGTAGGGTCAGTCTTAGGGTTAGGATTAAGGTTAGGGTTAGGGTTAGGGTAAGGTTAGGGTTAGGGTTAGGGTTCGGGTTACGGTTAGGTGTAGGGTTAGGTTTAGGGTTAGGGTTAGCATTAGGAGGATGGTTAGGGTTAGAGTAAGGGTTAGGGTTACAGTTAGGGCTAGGGTTAGGCTTAGGGTCAGGGTTAGGGTTAGGGGTGGGGTTAGGGGTAGGGTTAGGCTTAGTGGTATGGTTAGGTTTAGGGTTAGGGTTAGGGTGAGGGTTAGGGTTAGGTTTAGGTTTAAGTTTAGGTTAGGGTTATGGGTAGGGTTAGGGTTAGGGTTAGGTTAGGGGTAGTGGTAGGGGTAGGGGTAGGGTTAGGGTTAGGGTTTTAGGGTTAGGGTTAGGGTTAGGGGTAGGGGTAGGGGTAGGGTTAGGCTTAAGTTTAGGGTTAGGGTTACGGTTAGGGGTAGGGTTAGGATTAGGGTTAGGGTTAGGGTTAGCGTTAGCGTTAGTGGTAGGGGTAAGGTTAGGGGTAGGGTGAGGGTTAGGGTTAGTGTTCGGGTTAGGGGTAGGGGTAGGGGTACAGTTAGTGTTAGGTATAGGGTTAGGGTTAGGGTTAGCGTTAGTGGTAGGTTTAGGGTTAGGGTTAGGGTTAGCTTTAGGGTTAGGGTTAGGGTTAGTGTTAGGGTTAGGGTTAGTTTTATGGGTAGGGTTAGGGTTAGGGTTAGGGGTAGGGTCAGGGTTAGGATTAGGGTTAGGGTTAGGTTTAGGGTAGGGTTAGGGTTAGGGTTAGGGTTAGGGTTACAGTTAGGCGTAGGGTTAGGTTTGGGGTTAGGGTTAGCATTAGGGGGAGGGTTCGGATTAGGATTAGGATCAGAGATAGGGTTAGGGTTAGGATTAGGGTTATGGTTATGGTTAGAGGTATGGTTAGTGTTAGATTTAGGGTTACGGTTAGGGGTATGGTTAGGGTTAGGGTTAGGGTTAGGGGTAAGGGTAGGGGTAGGTTTAGGATTAGGGTTAGGGTTAGTGGTAGGGGTAGGGTTAGGTGTAGGGGTAGGGGTAGGGGTACAGTTAGGGTAAGGGTTAGGGTTAGGGTTAGGAGTACGGTTAGGCTTAAGGTTAAGGTTAGTGGTAGGGGTAGGGGTAGGGATAGGGTTAGGGTTAGGGTTAGTGTTAGGGATTGGGGTAGGGGTAGGGGTAAGGCTAGAGTTAGGGGTAGGGGTAGGGGTAGGGTTAGGGTTAGGGGTAGGGGTAGGGTTAGCGTTAGGGTGAGGGTTATGTTTAGGGTTAATGGTAGGGCTAAGCTTAGGGGTAGGGTGAGGGTTAATGTTAGTGTTCGGGTAAGGGGTAGGGGTAAGGATACAGTTAGGGTTAGGGATAGGGTTAGGGTTAGGGTTCAGGTTTGGGTTAGGGGTAGGTTTAGGGTTAGGGTTAGTGTTAGAATGAGTGGTAGGGATAGGGTTAAGAGTTGGGTTAGGGTTAGGGTTAGGGTTAGGTTAGGGGTAGGGGTAGGGGTATGGTTAGCATTAGGGTTTTAGGGTTAAGGTTAGGGTTAGGGATAGGGTTAGGGCTAAGGGTAGGGTTAGGGGTAGGGGTAGGGTTACGCTTAAGGGTAGGGTTAGGGTTAGGGTTAGGGTTAGCGTTAGTGGTATGGTTAGGGTTAGTGGTAGAGTTACGGTCCAGGTTAGAGGTAGGGGTAGGCGTAGGGTGTGGATTAGGGTTAGCCGTAGGGTTAGGGTTAGGGTTACGGGTAGGGTTAGGGTTAGGGTTAGGGTTAGGTGTTGGGTTAGGGGTAGGGTTAGGTTTAGGGTTAGGCTTAATTGTAGGGTTAGGTACAGGGTTAGGGTTAGGTTTAGGGTTAGGGTTAGGGTTAGGGTTAGCTTTAGGGTTAAGGTGTGTTAGGGTTATGGGTAGGGTTAGGGTTAGGGTTAGGTTAGGGGTAGTGTTAGGGGTAGGGGTAGGGTTAGGGGTAGGGTTAGGGTTAGGTTTAGGGTTAGGGTTAGGGTTAGGCTTAGGTTTAGGGTTAAGGTTAGGTTAGGGTTATGGGTAGGGTTAGGGTTAGGGTTAGGTTAGGGGTAGTGGTAGGGGTAGGGGTAGGGTTAGGGTTAGGGTTTTAGGGTTAGGTTTAGGGTTAGGGGTAGGGGTAGGGTTAGGCTTAAGTTTAGGGTTAGGGTTACGGTTAGGGGTAGAGTTAGGATTAGGGTTAAGGTTAGGGTTAGCGTTAGGGTTAGTGGTAGGGGTAAGGTTAGGGGTAGGGTGAGGGTTAGGGTTAGTGTTCGGGTTAGGGGTAGGGGTAGGGGTACAGTTAGTGTTAGGGATAGGGTTATGGTTAGGGTTAGCGTTAGGGGTAGGTTTAGGGTTAGGGTTAGCTTTAGGGTTAGGGTTAGGGTTAGTGTTAGGGTTAGGGTTAGTTTTAGGGGTAGGGTTAGGGGTAGGGTTAGGGGTAGGGTCAGGGTTAGGGTTAGGATTAGGGTTAGGGTTAGGTTTAGGGTAGGGTTAGGGTTAGGGTTAGGGTTAGGGTTACAGTTAGGCGTAGGGTTAGGTTTGGGGTTAGGGTTAGCATTAGGGGGAGGTTTCGGGTTAGGATTAGGATCAGAGATAGGGTTAGGATTAGGGTTATGGTTACGGTTAGAGGTATGGTTAGTGTTAGATTTAGGGTTACGGTTAGGGGTATGTTTAGGGTTAGGGTTAGGGTTAGGGGTAAGGGTAGGGGTAGGTTTAGGATTAGGGTTAGGGTTAGTGGTAGGGGTAGGGTTAGGTGTAGGGGTAGGGGTAGGGGTACAGTTAGGGTAAGGGTTAGGGTTAGGGTTAGGAGTACGGTTAGGCTTAAGGTTAAGGTTAGTGGTAGGGGTAGGGGTAGGGATAGGGTTAGGGTTAGGGTTAGGGTTAGGGATTGGGGTAGGGGTAGGGGTAAGGCTAGATTTAGGGGTAGGGGTAGGGGTAGGGTTAGGGTTAGGGGTAGGGTAGGGTTAGCGTTAGGGGTAGGGTTATGTTTAGGGTTAGTGGTAGGGCTAAGCTTAGGGGTAGGGTGAGGGTTAATGTTAGTGTTCGGGTAAGGGGTAGGGGTAAGGATACAGTTAGGGTTAGGGATAGGGTTAGGGTTCAGGTTTGGGTTAGGGGTAGGGTTAGGGTTAGGGTTAGTGTTAGAATGAGTGGTAGTGATAGGGTTAAGAGTTGGGTTAGGGTTAGGGTTAGGGTTAGGTTAGGGGTAGGGGTAGGGGTATGGTTAGCATTAGGGTTTTAGGGTTAAGGTTAGGGTTAGGGATAGGGTTAGGGCTAAGGGTAGGGTTAGGGTTAGGGGTAGGGTTACGCTTAAGGGTAGGGTTAGGGTTAGGGTTAGGGTTAGCGTTAGTGGTATGGTTAGGGTTAGTGGTAGAGTTACGGTCCGGGTTAGAGGTAGGGGTAGGCGTCGGGTGTGGATTAGGGTTAGCCGTAGGGTTAGGGTTAGGGTTACGGGTAGGGTTAGGGTTAGGGTTAGGGTTAGGTGTTGGGTTAGGGGTAGGGTTAGGTTTAGGGTTAGGCTTAATGGTAGGGTTAGGTACAGGGTTAGGGTTAGGTTTAGGGTTAGGGTTAGGGTTAGGTTTAGCTTTAGGGTTAAGGTTAGGTTAGGGTTATGGGTAGGGTTAGGGTTAGGGTTAGGTTAGGGGTAGTGGTAGGGGTAGGGGTAGGGTTAGGGTTAGGGTTTTAGGGTTAGGGTTAGGGTTAGGGGTAGGGGTAGGGGTAGGGTTAGGCTTAAGTTTAGGGTTAGGGTTACGGTTAGGGGTAGGGTTAGGATTAGGGTTAGGGTTAGGGTTAGCGTTAGGGTTAGTGGTAGGGGTAAGGTTAGGGGTAGGGTGAGGGTTAGGGTTAGTGTTCGGGTTAGGGGTAGGGGTAGGGGTACAGTTAGTGTTAGGGATAGGGTTAGGGTTAGGGTTAGCGTTAGGGGTAGGTTTAGGGTTAGGGTTAGGGTTAGCTTTAGGGTTAGGGTTAGGGTTAGTGTTAGGGTTAGGGTTAGTTTTAGGGGTAGGGTTAGGGGTAGGGTTAGGGGTAGGGTCAGGGTTAGGGTTAGGATTAGGGTTAGGGTTAGGTTTAGGGTAGGGTTAGGGTTAGGGTTAGGGTTAGGGTTACAGTTAGGCGTAGGGTTAGGTTTGGGGTTAGGGTTAGCATTAGGGGGAGGGTTCGGATTAGGATTAGGATCAGAGATAGGGTTAGGGTTAGGATTAGGGTTATGGTTATGGTTAGAGGTATGGTTAGTGTTAGATTTAGGGTTACGGTTAGGGGTATGGTTAGGGTTAGGGTTAGGGTTAGAGGTAAGGGTAGGGGTAGGTTTAGGATTAGGGTTAGGGTTAGTGGTAGGGGTAGGGTTAGGTGTAGGGGTAGGGGTAGGGGTACAGTTAGGGTAAGGGTTAGGGTTAGGGTTAGGAGTACGGTTAGGCTTAAGGTTAAGGTTAGTGGTAGGGGTAGGGGTAGGGATAGGGTTAGGGTTAGGGTTAGTGTTAGGGATTGGGGTAGGGGTAGGGGTAAGGCTAGAGTTAGGGGTAGGGGTAGGGGTAGGGTTAGGGTTAGGGGTAGGGGTAGGGTTAGCGTTAGGGTGAGGGTTATGTTTAGGGTTAATGGTAGGGCTAAGCTTAGGGGTAGGGTGAGGGTTAATGTTAGTGTTCGGGTAAGGGGTAGGGGTAAGGATACAGTTAGGGTTAGGGATAGGGTTAGGGTTAGGGTTCAGGTTTGGGTTAGGGGTAGGTTTAGGGTTAGGGTTAGTGTTAGAATGAGTGGTAGGGATAGGGTTAAGAGTTGGGTTAGGGTTAGGGTTAGGGTTAGGTTAGGGGTAGGGGTAGGGGTATGGTTAGCATTAGGGTTTTAGGGTTAAGGTTAGGGTTAGGGATAGGGTTAGGGCTAAGGGTAGGGTTAGGGGTAGGGGTAGGGTTACGCTTAAGGGTAGGGTTAGGGTTAGGGTTAGGGTTAACGTTAGTAGTATGGTTAGGGTTAGTGGTAGAGTTACGGTCCAGGTTAGAGGTAGGGGTAGGCGTAGGGTGTGGATTAGGGTTAGCCGTAGGGTTAGGGTTAGGGTTACGGGTAGGGTTAGGGTTAGGGTTAGGGTTAGGTGTTGGGTTAGGGGTAGGGTTAGGTTTAGGGTTAGGCTTAATTGTAGGGTTAGGTACAGGGTTAGGGTTAGGTTTAGGGTTAGGGTTAGGGTTAGGGTTAGCTTTAGGGTTAAGGTGTGTTAGGGTTATGGGTAGGGTTAGGGTTAGGGTTAGGTTAGGGGTAGTGTTAGGGGTAGGGGTAGGGTTAGGGGTAGGGTTAGGGTTAGGTTTAGGGTTAGGGTTAGGGTTAGGCTTAGGTTTAGGGTTAAGGTTAGGTTAGGGTTATGGGTAGGGTTAGGGTTAGGGTTAGGTTAGGGGTAGTGGTAGGGGTAGGGGTAGGGTTAGGGTTAGGGTTTTAGGGTTAGGTTTAGGGTTAGGGGTAGGGGTAGGGTTAGGCTTAAGTTTAGGGTTAGGGTTACGGTTAGGGGTAGAGTTAGGATTAGGGTTAAGGTTAGGGTTAGCGTTAGGGTTAGTGGTAGGGGTAAGGTTAGGGGTAGGGTGAGGGTTAGGGTTAGTGTTCGGGTTAGGGGTAGGGGTAGGGGTACAGTTAGTGTTAGGGATAGGGTTATGGTTAGGGTTAGCGTTAGGGGTAGGTTTAGGGTTAGGGTTAGGGTTAGCTTTAGGGTTAGGGTTAGGGTTAGTGTTAGGGTTAGGGTTTGTTTTAGGGGTAGGGTTAGGGGTAGGGTTAGGGGTAGGGTCAGGGTTAGGGTTAGGATTAGGGTTAGGGTTAGGTTTAGGGTAGGGTTAGGGTTAGGGTTAGGGTTAGGGTTACAGTTAGGCGTAGGGTTAGGTTTGGGGTTAGTGTTAGCATTAGGGGGAGGTTTCGGATTAGGATTAGGATCAGAGATAGGGTTAGGATTAGGGTTATGGTTACGGTTAGAGGTATGGTTAGTGTTAGATTTAGGGTTACGGTTAGGGGTATGGTTAGGGTTAGGGTTAGGGGTAAGGGTAGGGGTAGGTTTAGGATTAGGGTTAGGGTTAGTGGTAGGGGTAGGGTTAGGTGTAGGGGTAGGGGTAGGGGTACAGTTAGGGTAAGGGTTAGGGTTAGGGTTAGGAGTACGGTTAGGCTTAAGGTTAAGGTTAGTGGTAGGGGTAGGGGTAGGGATAGGGTTAGGGTTAGGGTTAGGGTTAGGGATTGGGGTAGGGGTAGGGGTAAGGCTAGATTTAGGGGTAGGGGTAGGGGTAGGGTTAGGGTTAGGGGTAGGGTAGGGTTAGCGTTAGGGGTAGGGTTATGTTTAGGGTTAGTGGTAGGGCTAAGCTTAGGGGTAGGGTGAGGGTTAATGTTAGTGTTCGGGTAAGGGGTAGGGGTAAGGATACAGTTAGGGTTAGGGATAGGGTTAGGGTTCAGGTTTGGGTTAGGGGTAGGGTTAGGGTTAGGGTTAGTGTTAGAATGAGTGGTAGTGATAGGGTTAAGATTTGGGTTAGGGTTAGGGTTAGGGTTAGGTTAGGGGTAGGGGTAGGGGTATGGTTAGCATTAGGGTTTTAGGGTTAAGGTTAGGGTTAGGGATAGGGTTAGGGCTAAGGGTAGGGTTAGGGTTAGGGGTAGGGTTACGCTTAAGGGTAGGGTTAGGGTTAGGGTTAGGGTTAGCGTTAGTGGTATGGTTAGGGTTAGTGGTAGAGTTACGGTCCGGGTTAGAGGTAGGGGTAGGCGTCGGGTGTGGATTAGGGTTAGCCGTAGGGTTAGGGTTAGGGTTACGGGTAGGGTTAGGGTTAGGGTTAGGGTTAGGTGTTGGGTTAGGGGTAGGGTTAGGTTTAGGGTTAGGCTTAATGGTAGGGTTAGGTACAGGGTTAGGGTTAGGTTTAGGGTTAGGGTTAGGGTTAGGTTTAGCTTTAGGGTTAAGGTTAGGTTAGGGTTATGGGTAGGGTTAGGGTTAGGGTTAGGTTAGGGGTAGTGGTAGGGGTAGGGGTAGGGTTAGGGTTAGGGTTTTAGGGTTAGGGTTAGGGTTAGGGGTAGGGGTAGGGTTAGGCTTAAGTTTAGGGTTAGGGTTACGGTTAGGGGTAGGGTTAGGATTAGGGTTAGGGTTAGGGTTAGCGTTAGGGTTAGTGGTAGGGGTAAGGTTAGGGGTAGGGTGAGGGTTAGGGTTAGTGTTCGGGTTACGGGTAGTGGTAGGGGTACAGTTAGTGTTAGGGATAGTGTTAGGGTTAGGGTTAGCGTTAGGGGTAGGTTTAGGGTTAGGGTTACGGTTAGCTTTAGGGTTAGGGTTAGGGTTAGTGTTAGGGTTAGGGTTAGTTTTAGGGGTAGGGTTAGGGTTAGGGTTAGGGGTAGGTTCAGGGTTAGGGTTAGGATTAGGGTTAGGGTTAGGTTTAGGGTAGGGTTAGGGTTAGGGTTAGGGTTAGGGTTACAGTTAGGCATAGGGTTAGGTTTGGGGTTAGGGTTAGCATTAGGGGGAGGGTTCGGATTAGGATTAGGATCAGAGATAGGGTTAGGGTTAGGATTAGGGTTATGGTTACGGTTAGAGGTATGGTTAGTGTTAGATTTAGGGTTACGGTTAGGGGTATGGTTAGGGTTAGGGTTAGGGTTAGGGATAAGGGTAGGGGTAGGTTTAGGATTAGGGTTAGGGTTAGTGGTAGGGGTAGGGTTAGGTGTAGGGGTAGGGGTAGGGGTGCAGTTAGGGTAAGGGTTAGGGTTAGGGTTAGGAGTACGGTTAGGCTTAAGGTTAAGGTTAGTGGTAGGGGTAGGGGTAGGGATAGGGTTAGGGTTAGGGTTAGGGTTAGGGTTAGGGATTGGGGTAGGGGTAGGGGTAAGGCTAGAGTTAGGGGTAGGGGTAGGGGTAGGATTAGGGTTAGGGGTAGGGGTAGGGTTAGCGTTAGGGGTAGGGTTATGTTTAGGGTTAGTGGTAGGGCTAAGCTTAGGGGTAGGGTGAGGGTTAGGGTTAGTGTTCGGGTAAGGGGTAGGGGTAAGGATACAGTTAGGGTTAGGGATAGGGTTAGGGTTAGGGTTCAGGTTTGGGTTAGGGGTAGGGTTAGGGTTAGGGTTAGTGTTAGAATGAGTGGTAGGGATAGGGTTAAGAGTTGGGTTAGGGTTAGGGTTAGGGTTAGGTTAGGGGTAGGGGTAGGGGTATGGTTAGCATTAGGGTTTTAGGGTTAAGGTTAGGGTTAGGGATAGGGTTAGGGCTAAGGGTAGGGTTAGGGTTAGGGGTAGGGTTACGCTTAAGGGTAGGGTTAGGGTTAGGGTTAGGGTTAGCGTTAGTGGTATGGTTAGGGTTAGTGGTAGAGTTACGGTCCGGGTGAGAGGTAGGGGTAGGCGTCGGGTGTGGATTAGGGTTAGCCGTAGGGTTAGGGTTAGGGTTACGGGTAGGGTTAGGGTTAGGGTTAGGGTTAGGTGTTGGGTTAGGGGTAGGGTTAGGTTTAGGGTTAGGCTTAATGGTAGGGTTAGGTACAGGGTTAGGGTTAGGTTTAGGGTTAGGGTTAGGGTTAGGTTTAGCTTTAGGGTTAAGGTTAGGTTAGGGTTATGGGTAGGGTTAGGGTTAGGGTTAGGTTTAGCTTTAGGGTTAAGGTTAGGTTAGGGTTACGGGTAGGGTTAGGGTTAGGGTTAGGGTTAGGTTAGGGTTAGGGTTAGGGTTAGGGTTAGGGTTAGGGTTAAGGTTAAGGTTAGTGGTAGGGGTAGGGTTAGGATAGGGTTAGGGTTAGGGTTAGGTTTAGGGATTGAGGTAGGGGTAGGGGTAGGGCTAGAGTTAGGGTTAGGGGTAGGGGTAGGGTTAGGGTTAGGGGTAGGGTAGGGTTAGGTTTAGGTTTAGGGTTAGGGGTAGGTTTAGCGTTAGGAGTAGGGTTATGGTTAGGGTTAGTGGTAGGGGTAAGTTTAGGGGTAGGGTGAGAGTTACGGTTAGTGTTCGGGTTAGGGGTAGGGGTAGGGGTACAGTTAGTGTTAGGGATAGGGTTAGGGTTAGGGTTAGCGTTAGGGGTAGGTTTAGGGTTAGTGTTAGAGTTAGCTTTAGGGGTAGGGTTAGGGTTATGGTTAGGGTTAGGGATTGGGGTAGGGGTAGGGGTAGGGCTAGAGTTAGGGTTAGGGGTAGAGGTAGGGTTAGGGTTAGGGGTAGGGTTAGGGTTAGTGTTAGGTTTAGGGTTAGGGGTAGGGTTAGCGTTAGGAGTAGGGTTATGGTTAGGGTTACTGGTAGGGGTAAGTTTAGGGGTAGGGTGAGGGTTACGGTTAGTGTTCGGGTAAGGGGTAGGGGTAAGGATACAGTTAGGGTTA
>JANJXV010000033.1:1990000-1995000 GCA_024803745.1 Megascapheus bottae
GTTAGGGTTAGCTTTAGGGGTAGGGTTAGGGTTAGGTTTAGGGTTATGGGTAGGGTCAGGGTTATGGTTAGGATTAGGGTTAGGGTTAGGGTTAGGGTAGGGTTAGGGTTAGGGTTAGGGTTACGGTTAGGCGTAGGGTTAGGTTTAGGGTTAGGGTTAGCATTATGGGGAGGGTTATGGTTAGGGTTAGGGTTACAGTTAGGGGTAGGGTTAGGCTTAGGGTCAGGGTTAGGGTGGGGTTAGGGGTAGTGTTAGGCTTAGTGGTATGGTTAGGTTTAGGGTTAGGGTGAGGGTTAGGGGTAGGGTTAGGGTTAGGGTTAGGGTGAGGGTTAGTGTTAGGGGTAGGGTTAGGGATAGGGTTAGGGTTAGGTTTAGGGTTAGGGGTAGGGGTAGGGTTAGGGTTAGGGTTAGGTGTAGGGTTAGGGCTAGATTTAGTGGTAATGTTAGGGTTAGGGTTAAGGGTAGGATTAGGGCTAGGGTTAGGTTAGTGTTAGGGGTAGGGGTAGGGTTAGGGTTAGGGTTTTAGGGTTAGAGGTAGGGTTAGGGGTAGGGTTAGGGTTAGGGATAGGGTTAGGTTAGGGGTAGGGGTAGGGGTAGGGTTAGGGTTAGGGTTTTAGGGTTAGGGGTATGGGTAGGGGTAGGGTTAGGGTTAGGCTTAGGTTTAGGTTTAGGGCTACGGTTAGGGGTAGGGGTAGGGTTAGGGTTAGGGTTAGGGTTAAGGTTAAGGTTAGTGGTAGGGGTAGGATTAGGGATAGGGTTAGGGTTAGGTTTAGGGATTGGGGTAGGGGTACGGGTAGGGCTAGTGTTAGTGTTAGGGGTAGGGGTAGGGTTAGGGTTAGGGGTAGGGTTAGGGTTAGGGTTAGGTTTAGGGTTAGGGTCGGTTAGCGTTAGGAGTAGGGTTATGGTTAGGGTTACTGGTAGGGGTAAGTTTAGCTGTAGGGTGAGGGTTAAGGTTAGTGTTCGGGTTAGGGGTAGGTGTAGGGGTACAGTTAGGGTTAGGAATAGGGTTAGGGTTAGCGTTAGGGGTAGGTTTAGGGTTAG
The DNA here is from genome assembly GCA_024803745.1 of Megascapheus bottae. NCBI lineage: Eukaryota > Metazoa > Chordata > Mammalia > Rodentia > Geomyidae > Megascapheus > Megascapheus bottae. The sequence goes on from JANJXV010000033.1 coordinate 1,991,042, forward strand.
TGTTAGAGTTAGCTTTAGGGGTAGGGTTAGGGTTATGGTTAGGGTTAGGGATATGGTAGGGGTAGGGGTAGGGCTAGAGTTAGGGTAAGGGGTAGGGGTAGGGTTAGTGTTAGGGGTAGGGTTAGGGTTAGGGTTAGGTTTAGGGTTAGGGGTAGGGTTAGCGTTAGGAGTAGGGTTATGGTTAGGGTTACTGGTAGGGTTAAGTTTAGGGGTAGGGTGAGGGTTACGGTTAGTGTTCGGGTTAGGGGTAGGGGTAGGGGTACAGTTAGGGTTAGGGATAGGGTTAGGGTTAGGGTTAGGGTTAGCGTTAGGGGTAGGTTTAGGGTTAGTGTTAGGGTTAGCTTTAGGGGTAGTGTTAGGGTTATGGTTAGGGTTAGGGATTGGGGTAGGGGTAGGGGTAGGGCTAGAGTTAGGCTTAGGAGTAGGGGTAGGGTTAGGGGTAGGGGTAAGGTTAGGGTTAGGGTTAGGTTTAGGGTTAGGGGAAGGGTTAGCTTTAGGGGTAGGGTTATGCTTAGGGTTAGTGGTAGGGGTAAGGTTAGGGGAAGGGTGAGGGTTAGGGGTAGTGTTCGGGTTAGGGGTAGGGTAGGGGTACAGTTAGGGTTAGGGATAGGGTTAGGGTTCAGGTTTGGGTTAGGGGTAGGGTTAGGGTTAGGGTTAGGGTTAGGGTAAGGTTAGGGGTAGGGGTAGGGGTAGGGTTAGGGTTAGGGTTTTAGGGTTAGGGTTAGGTTTAGGGGTAGGGGTAGGGGTAGGGTCTGGGTTAGGGTTATGATTAGGGTTAGGGTTAGGTTTAGGGTTAGGGTTAGGGTTAGGGTTAGCGTTAGGGGTATGGTTAGGGTTAGGGATCCGGTTAAGGTTAGATGTAGGGTTAGGGTTAAGGTTATTGTTAGTGGAAGGGGTAGGGTTGGGTTTAGGTTAGGGTTACGGTTACGGGTAGGGTTAGGGTTAGAGTTAGGGTTACGGTTAGGGGTAGGGTTAGGGTTAGGGGTAGGGCTAGAGGTAGGGTTAGGTTAGGTTAAGGTTTAGGGTTAGGGTTAGGATTAGCGTTAAGGGTATGGTTAGGGTTAGGGTTAGGGGTGGGGTTAGGGTTAGGATTAGGGTTAGGGTTAGGGTTAGGTTTAGGGTAGGGTTAGGGTTAGGGTTAGGGTTACGGTTAGGGATAGGGTTAGGGTTAGGTTTAGGGATGGCCTTAGGAGTAGGGTTAGGTGTAGGGTTAGGGTTAGTGTTAGGGTTAGAGGTAGGGTTAGTGGTAGGGTTAGGGTTAGGGTTAAGGGTAGGGGTAGGGTTAGGGTTGGAGTTAGGGTTATGCTCAGGGTTAGTGGTAGCGGTAGGGTTAGGGGTAGGCTTAGGGTTATGTTTTGGGTATGGTTAGGGTTAGGGGTACAGTTAGGGTTAGAATTAGGTTTAGGGTTAGGGTTAGGGATAGGGGTAGGGTTAGGGTTAGAGTTAGCGTTATGGGTAGGGTTAGGGTTAGGGTCACCGTTAAGGGTAGGGTTAGGGTTAGTGTTAGGGTTAGTGTTAGGGGTAGAGGTAGGTTTAGGGTTAGGGTTACGTTAAGGTTAGAGTTAGCGTTAGGGGTACGGTTAGGGTTAGGGTTAGGGTAGGGTTAGGGTTAGGATTAGGGGAAGGGTTAGGGGTAGCGTTAGGGTTAGGGGTAGGGGTAGGGGTAGGTGTAGTGGTAGGGTTAGGGTTAGGGTTAGGATTAGGGTTAGGGTTAGGGTTAGGGTAGGTTTAGGGTAAGGGTTAAGGTTACGGTTAGGTGTAGGGTTAAGGTTAGGTTTAGGGTTAGGATTAGTTGTAGGGCTAGGGTTAGGGGTAGGTTTAGGTTTAGGGTTAGGGTTAGGGTTCGGGTTAGGGGTAGGGGTAGGGTTACAGTTAGGGTTAGGCTTAGGATTAGGGTTAGGGTTAGGGTTAGGGGTAGGGTTAGGTTTAGGTTTAGGGTTAGGGAATGTGGTAGGGGTAGGGTTAGGGGTAGGGTTAAGTTTAGGGTTAGGGTTAGGGGTAGAGGTAGGGTTAGGTTTAGGGTTTTAGGGTTAGGGTTAGGGTTAGGGTTTGGGTTAGGGTTATGGTTAGGGGTAGGGGTAGGGTTAGGGCTAGCGTTAGGGTTAGGGTGAGGGTTAGTGGTAGGGGTAGGGTTAGGGGTAGGTTTAGGGTTAGGGTTAGGGTTAGTGTTAGGGGTAGGGTTAGCGTTAGTGTTAGGGTAGGGTTAGGGTTAGGGGTAGGGTTAGGGTTACGGTTAGGGGTAGGTTTAGAGTTAGGGTTAGAGTTAGGCTTAGGGTTAATTGTAGTGGTAGGTTTAGGCGTACGGTTAGGTCTAGGGTTAGGGTTAGGTTAGGGGTAGGAGTAGGGTTAGGGTTAGGGTTACGGTTAGGTTAGTAGTAGGGGTAGGGGTAGGGTTAGGGTTAGGGTTTTAGGGTTAGGCTTAGGGTTAGGGGTAGGGGTAAGTTTAGGCTTAGGTTTAGGGTTAGGGTTACGGTTAGGTGTAGGGTTAGGGTTAGGGTTAGGGTTTGGTTAGTGTTAGGGTTAGGGTTAGGGGTAGGGTTAGGGCTAGCGTTAGGGTTAGGGTGAGGGTTAATGGTAGGGGTAGGTTTAGGGGTAGGGTTAGGGTTAGGGTTAGGGTTTGGTTAGGGTTAGGGTTAGGGTTAGGGATAGGGTTAGGGCTAGCGTTAGGGTTAGGGTGTGGGTTAATGGTAGGGGTAGGTTTAGGGGTAGGGTTAGGGTTAGGGTTTGAGTTAGGGTTAGGGGTAGGGTTAGTGTTAGGGTTAGTGTAGAGTTAGGGTTAGGCTTAGGGTTAGTGGTAGGGGTAGGGTTAGGGGTAGGGTTAGGGTTAGGGTTAGGGTTAGGTTAGGGGTAGGGGTAGGGTTAGGTTTAGGGTTAGGGTTAAGTTAGGGGTAGGGTTAGGGGTAGGGTTAGGGTTAGGGTTTTAGGGTTAGGGTTAGGGTTAGGGGTAGGGGAGGCTTAGGCTTACGTTTAGGGTTAGAGTTACGGTTAGGGTTAGGGTTACGGTTAGGGTTCGTGTTAGGGTTAGGGGTATGGTTAGCGTTAGGGTTAGGGGTAGGGGTAGGGGTAGGGTTAGGGTTAGGGTTAGGGGTAGGGTTAGGGTAGGGCTAGGGTTAGGGTTAGTGGTAGGGGTAGAGTTAGGGGTAGGGTTAGGGTTAGGGTTAGGGTTAGAGGTAGGGGTAGGGTTACGGTTAGGGTTTTAGGGTTAGGGTTAGGGTTAGGGTTAGGGTTAGGGTTTGGGTTATGGTTAGGGTTAGGGCTAGGGTTAGGGCTAGCGTTAGTGTTAGGGTAAGGGTTAGTGTTAGGGGAAGGTTTAAGGGTAGGTTTATGGTTAGGGTTAGGTGTAGGGGTAGGGGTATGGTTAGCGTCAGGTTAGGGTAGGGTTAGGGTTAGGGTTAGGGTTACGGTTAGGGGAAGGGTTAGAGTTAGTGTTAGGGTTAGGCTTAGGGTTAGGTTAGGGGTAGGGATAGGGTTAGGGTTAGGGTTAGGGTTAGGTTAGGGGTAGGGGTAGGGTTAGGGTTAGGGTTAGGGTTTTAGGGTTAGGGTTAGGATTAGGTTTAGGGTTAGGGGTAGGGGTAGAGTTAGGCATAGTTTTCAGGTTAGGGTTACGGTTAGGGGTAGGGATAGGGTTACTGTTAGGGTTTGGGTTAGGGTTAGGGGTAGGGTTAGGACTAGCGTTAGGGTTAGGGTGAGGGTTAGTGTTAGGGGTAGGGTTAGGGTTAGGGTTAGGGGTAGGGTTAGGGGTAGGGTTAGTGTTAGGGTTAGGGTAGGGTTAGGGTTACGGTTAGGGTTAGGGTTAGGGTTAGGGTTAGGGTTAGTGTTAGGTTTAGGGTAGAGTTAGGGTTAGGGTTAGTGTTACGGTTAGGGGTAGGGGTAGGGTTAGGGTTAGGGTTAGGCTTAGGGTTAGTGGTAGGGGTTGGGTTAGGGGTATGGTTAGTTTTAGGTTAGGGTTAGGTTAGGGG
>JANJXV010000033.1:2000000-2005000 GCA_024803745.1 Megascapheus bottae
GGTAGGGTTAGGTTAGGGTTAGGGCTAGGGTTAGTGGTAGGGGTAGGGGTAGGTTTAGGGGTAGGGTTTGGGTTAGCGTTATGGTTGGGTTAGGGTTTGGGGTAGGGATAGGAGTAGGGCTAGAGTTAGGGTTAGTGTTAGGGGTAGGGTTCGGGTTAGGGTTAGGGTTAGAGTGAGTGGTAGGGTTAGGGTTAGGGATAGGGTTAGGGTTAGGATTAGGGTTAGTTGTAGCGGTAGGGTTAGGTTTAGGGTTTTAGGGTTAGGGTTACGGTTAGCGTTCGGATTAGGGTTAGGGTTAGTGGTAGGGTTAGGTTAGGGGTAGGGTTATGGTTAGGATTAAGGTTAGGGGTAGTTTTCGGGTTAGGGTTAGGGTTCGGGTTAGGGGTAGGGGTACAGTTACGGATAGGGTTAGGGCTAGGGTTAGTGGTAGGGGTAGGGTTAGGGGTAGGGTTAGGGTTAGGGTTAGGGTTAGGGTTTTAGGGTTAGGGTTAGGGTTAGGGTTAGGGTTAGGGTAGGGTTAGGGTTAGGGTTAGGGTTACGGTTAGGGGTAGGGTTAAGGTTAGGGTTATTGGTAGGGGTAGGATTGGGGGTAGGGTGAAGGCTAGCTTTAGGGTTAGGGTTAGGGTTAGTTGTAGGGTTAGGGGTAGGGGTAGGGGTAGGGTTAGGGTTAGGGTTAGGGTTAGGGGTTAGGGTTAAGTTAGGTGTACTTTTAGGGGTAGGGTTAGGAGTAGGGTTTATGTTAGGGGTAGGGTTAGTGTTAGGGTTAGTGGTGGGGTAGGGTTGGGGTAGGGGTAGGGTTAGGGTTTTACTGTTAGGGTTAGGTGTTGGGGTAGGGGTAGGGTTAGGCTTAGGTTTAGGGTTAGGATTACGGTTAGGGGTAGGGTTAGGGTTAGGGTTAGGGTTAGCGTTAGGGGTATGGTTAGGGTTAGGGTTAGGGTTATTGTTAAGGGTAGGGTTAGGGTTATGGGTTGGTTTAAGGGTAGGGGTAGGATTAGGGGTATGGTAGGGTTAGGCGTAGAGTTAGGGTTAGGGTTAGGGTCAGGGGTAGGGTTAGGGTTAGGTTTAGGGTTAGGGTTAGATTTAGGATTACAGTTAGGGGTATGGTTAGGGTTTGGGTTAGTGTTTAGGGGTTGGGGTAGGGGTAGGGTTAGGGTTAGGGATAGTGGTAGGGATAGGGTTAGGGGTAGGGGTAGGGGTACAGTTAGGGTTAGGGTTAGGGTTAGGAGTAGGTTTAGGTTTAAGTTTAAGTTAGTGGTAGGGTTAGGGTTAGGTTTAGGGTTAGGGGTAGGGTTAGCGTTAGGGGTAGGGTTATGGTTAGGGTTAGTGGTAGGGGTAAGGTTATGGGTAGGGTGAGGTTTAGGGTTAGTGTTCGGGTTAGGGGTAGGGGTAGGGGTACAGTTAGGGTTAGGGATAGGGTTAGGTTTAGGGTTCAGGTTCGGGTTAGGGGTAGCGTTAGGGTTAGGGTTAGGGTTAGAGTGAGTGGTATGGATAGGGTTAAGGGTTAGGTTAGGGTTAGGGTTAGGTTAGGGGTAGGGGTAGGGGTATGGTTACGGTTAGGGTTTCAGGGTTAGGGTTAGGGTTAGGGATATGGTTAGGGGTAAGTGTAGGGTTAGGGTTAGGGGTAGGGTTACGGTTAAGGGTAGGGTTAGGGTTAGGGTTAGGGTTAGCGTTAGGGGTATGGTTAGGGTTAGGAATAGAGTTAGGGTTAGCGTTAGAGGTAGGGGTAGGCGTAGGGTGTGGATTAGGTTTAGCGTTAGGGTTAGGGGTAGGGGTAGGGGTAGGGGTAGGGGTAGGGTTAGTGGAAGGGTTAGGGGTAGGGTTAGGGGTAGGGTTAGGGCTAGGGTTAGGTTTAGGTTAGGGTTAGGGGTAGGGTTAGGGTTAGGGTTAGGTTAGGGGTAGGGGTAGGGGTAGGGGTAGGGTTAGGGTTATGGTTTTAGGGTTAGGGTTACGGTTGGGGGTAGGGTTAGTGTTAGGGTTATCATTAGGGGTATGGTTAGGGTTAGGGTTAGGGTTATGGTTAAGGGTAGGTTTAGGGTTAAGGTTGGGTTTAAGGGTAGGGGTAGGGTTAGGGCTATGTTAGGGTTAGCGTTAGGGTTAGGTGTTGGGTTAGGGGTTGTGTTAGGGGTAGGGTTAGGGTTAGGCTTAGTTGTAGAGTTAGGTACAGGGTTAGGGTTAGGGTTAGGGTTAGCGGTAGGGGTAGGTTTAGGGTTACGGTTAGGGTTAGCTTTAGGGGTAGGGTTAGAGTTGGGGTTAGGGGTAGGGTCAGGCTGAGGGTTAGGATTAAGGTTAGGGTTAGGGTTAGGGTAAGGTTAGGGTTAGGGTTAGGGTTACGGTTAGGCGTAGGGTTAGGGTTAGGGTTAGGGTTAGCATTAGGAGGAGGGTTAGGGTTAGGGTTAGGGTTACAGTTAGGGGTAGGGTTAGGCTTAGGGTTACGGTTTGGGTTAGGGGTGGGGTTAGGGGTAGGGTTAGGCTTAGTGGTATGGTTAGGGTTAGGGTTAGGGTTAGGGTGAGGGTTAGGTGTAGGGTTAGGGTTAGAGTTAGGGTGAGGGTTAGTGGTAGGGTTTGGTTTAGGGATAGGGTTAGGGTTAGGTTTAGGGTTAGGGGTAGGGTTAGGGTGAGGGTTAGGGGTAGGGTTAGGGTTAGGATTAGTGTTAGGGTTAGGGTTAGGGGTATGGTTAGGGCTAGGGTTAGGGTTAGGTTAGGGTTAGGGGTAGGGTTAGGGTTAGGGTTAGGTTATGGGTAGGGATAGGGGTAGGGGTAGAGTTAGAGTTAGGGTTTTAGGGTTAGGGTTAGGGTTAGGGGTAGGGGTAGGGTTAGCCTTAGGTTTAGGGCTAGGGTTACGGTTAGGTGTAGGGTTAGGGTTAGGGTTAGGGTTAGCGTTAGGTGTATGGTTAGGGTTAGGGTTAGGGTTATGGTTAAGGGTAGGGTTAGGGTTATGGTTGGGTTTAAGGGTAGGAGTAGGGTTAGGGGTATGGTAGAGTTAGCCGTAGAGTTAGGATTAGGGTTAGGGTCAGGGGTAGGGTTAGGGTTAGGGTTAGGGTTACGGTTAGATGTAGGGTTAGGGTTAGATTTAGGGTTACGGTTAGGGGTATGGTTAGGGTTAGGGTTAGGGGTAGGGGTAGGTGTAGGGTTAGGGTTAGGGTTAGGGTTAGTGGTAGGGGTAGGGTTAGGGGTAGGGGTAGGGGTACAGTTAGGGTTAGGTGTAGGGTTAGGGTTAGGAGTAGGGTTAGGGTTAAGGTTAAGGTTAGTGGTAGGCGTAGGGTTAGGTATAGGGTTAGGGTTAGATTTAGGGTTAAGGATTGGGGTAGGGGTAGGGTAGGGCTAGAGTTAGGGTTAGGGGTAGGTGTAGGGTTAGGGTTAGGGTTAGGATTAGGGTTAGGGTTAGGTTTAGGGTTAGGGGTAGGGTTAGCGTTAGGGGTAGGGTTATGGTTAGGGTTAGTGGTAGGTGTAAGGTTAGGGGTAGGGTGAGGGTTAGGGTTAGTGTTCGGGTTAGGGGTAGGGGTAGGGGTACAGTTAGGGTTAGGGATACGGTTAGGGTTAGGGTTAGGGTTAGCGTTAGGGATAGGTTTAGGGTTAGGGTTAGGGTTAGCTTTAGGGGTAGGGTTAGGGTTAGGGTTAGGGTTAGGGGTAGGGTCAGGGTTAGGGTTAGGATTAGGGTTAGGGTTAGGTTTAGGGTAGGGTTAGGGTTAGGGTTAGGGTTACTGTTAGGCGTAGGGTTAGGTTTAGGATTAGGGTTAGCATTAGGGGGAGGGTTCGGATTAGGGTTAGGGTCAGGGGTAGGGTTAGGGTTAGGGTTAGGGTTATGGTTACGGTTAGAGGTAGGGTTATTGTTAGATTTAGGGTTACGGTTAGGGGTATTGTTAGGGTTAGGGTTAGGGTTAGGGGTAAGGGTAGGTGTAGGGTTAGGGTTAGGTTTAGGGTTAGTGGTAGGGGTAGGGTTAGGTGCAGGGGTAGGGGTAGGGGTACAGTTAGGGTTAGGGTTATGTTTAGGGTTAGGGTTAGGAGTAGGATTAGGCTTAAGGTTAAGTTTAGTGGTAGGGGTAGGGGTAGGGATAGGGTTATGGTTAGGGTTAGGGTTAGGGGTAGGGGTAGGGTAAGGTTTAGGGTTAGGGTTAGAGTTAGCGTTATGGGTAGGTTTAGGGTTAGGGATAGGGTCACCGTTAAGGTTAGGGTTAGGGTTAGGGTTAGGGTTAGTGTTAGGGGTAGAGGTAGGGTTAGGGTTAGGGTTAGGGGTAGGGTTAAGTTTAGGGTTAGGATTAGGGTTAGCGTTAGCAGGAAGGTTAGGTTTAGGGTTAGTGTTACTGTAGGGGTAGCGTTAGGGTTAGGGTTAGGGGTAGTGTTAGGAGTAGGATTAATGTTAGGGGTAGGGTTAGGGTTTAAGGGTTAGGGTTACGGTTATGGTTAGGGTTAGGGGTAGTGGCAGGGGTAGGGTTAGGTTTAGGGGTAGGGTTAGGGTTACCATTAGGGGTCAGGTTAGGGTTAGTGTTAGGCTTTGGGATAGTGGTAGAGGTAGGGTAAGAGCTAGGTTTAGGGTTATGGTTAGGGTTAGGTTTAGGGTTAGGGGAACGGTTAGTGTTAGGGTTAGGGTTAGGGGTAGGGGTAGGGGTAGGATTAGGGTTAGCCTTACGGTTAGCATTAGGGGTAGGTTTAGGGTTAGGGTTAGGGTTAGCGTTAGGGGTAGGGTTAGGGTTAGGGTTACGGTTAGTGTTAGGGGTGGGGTTAGGTTTAGGATGAGGTTTAGGGTTAGGGTTAGGGTAGGGTTAGGGTTAGGTTTAGGGTTACGGTTACAGTTAGGGTTAGGTTTAGGGTTAAAATTAGGGGTAGGTTTGGGGTAGGGTTAGGGTTATGGTTACGGTTAGGGGTAGGGGTAGGGGTAGGGTTAGCTTTAGGATTAGGGTTGGGGTTAGGGTTAGGGTAGGGTTAGGGTTAGGGTTAGGGGTAGGGGTAGGGGTAGGGTTAGGGTAGGTTTAGGGTTAGGGTTAGTGGTAGGGGTTGGGTTA
>JANJXV010000033.1:2017500-2045000 GCA_024803745.1 Megascapheus bottae
GTAGGGTTAGGGTTAGGGTTAGCGTTAGTGATAGGGGTAGGGTTAGGATTTGGGTTAGAGTTAGGGTTAGGTTTCGAGTTAGGAGTAGGGGTAGGGGTACAGTTAGGGTTAGGGTTAGGATTAGGGTTAGGGTTAGGGTTAGGTTTAGGGGTAGGGTTAGGGTTAGGGTTAGGGGTAGGGTTAGGGGTAGGGGTAGGGTTTGGGTTAGGGTTAGGGGTAGGGGTAGGGTTAGGGTGAGGGTGAGGGTTAGTGGTAGGGGTAGGGTTAGGTATAGGGTTAGGGTTAGGTTTAGGGTTAGGGTTAGGGGAAGGGTTAGGGTTAGGTTTAGGGGTACGGTTATGGCTAGGGTTAGTGGTAGGGTTAGCGGTAGGGGTAGGGTTAGGGCTAGGGTTAGGGTAGGTTAGGGTTAGGCGTAGGGTTAGGGTTAGGGTTAGGTTTAGGTTAGGGGTATGGGTAGGGTTAGGGTGAGGGTTTTAGGGTTAGGATTAGGGTTAGGGTTAGGTTTAGGGCTAGGGTTAGGGTTAGGTTAGGGTTAGGGGTAGGGTTAGGGATAGGGTTAGGTTTAAGTTATGGGTAGGGTTAGGGGTAGGGTTAGGCTTAGGGTTTTACTGTTAGGGTTACGGGTATGGGTAGGGGTAGGGTTAGGCTTAGGTTTAGGGTTAGGGTTACGGTAATGGGTAGGATTAGGTTTAGGGTTAGGGTTAGCGTTAGCGGTAGGGGTAGGGTTAGGGGTAGGGTTAGGGTTAGGGTTATGTTTAGGGGTAGGGTTGGGTTTAAGGGTAGGGGTAGGGTTAGGTGTGTTGTAGTGTTAGACGTAGAGTTAGGGTTAGGGTTAGGGTCAGGGGTAGGGTTAGGGTTAGGGTTAGGTTTAGGGTTAGGGTTACGGTTAGGTTTAGGGGTAGGGTTAGGGTTAGGGTTAGGGGTTGGGGTAGGGGTAGGGTTAGGTTTAGGGTTAGGGTTAGTGGTAGGGATAGGGTTAGGGGTAGGGGTAGGGGTACAGTTAGGGTTAGGTTTAGGGTTAGGAGTAGGGTTAGGTTTAAGGTTAAGTTAGTGGTAGGTGTAGGGTTAGGTTTAGGGTTAGGGGTAGGGTTAGCGTTAGGGGAGGTGTTATGGTTAGGGTTAGTGGTAGGGGTAAGGTTATGGGTAGGGTGAGGGTTAGTGTTAGTGTTCGGGTTAGGGGTAGGAGTAGGGGTACAGTTAGGGTTAGGGATAGGGTTAGGGTTCAGGTTCGGCTTAGAGGTAGCGTTATGGTTAGGGTTAGGGTTAGAGTGAGTGGTAGTGATAGGGTTAAGGGTTGGGTTAGGGTTAGGGTTAGGGTTAGGGTTAGGTTAGGGGTAGGGGTAGGGGTATGGTTATGGTTAGGGTTTTAGGGTTAGGGTTAGGGTTAGGGATAGGGTTAGGGGCAAGGGTAGGGTTTGGGTTAGGGGTAGGGTTACGTTTAAGGGTAGGGTTAGGGTTAGGGTTAGGGTTAACGTTAGGGTTATGGTTAGGGTTAGGGGTAGAGTTAGGGTTAGGGTTAGAAGTAGGGGTAGGCGTAGGGTGTGGATTAGGGTTAGCGTTAGGGTTAGGGTTAGGGGTAGGGATAGGGGTAGGAGTAGGGTTAGGGTTAGTGGAAGGGTTAGGGTTAGGGTTAGGGTTAGGGGTAAGGGTAGGGGTAGGGTTAGGGTTAGGGTTAGTGGTAGGGGTAGGGTTAGGTGTAGTGGTAGGGGTAGGGGTTCAGTTAGGGTTAGGGTTAGGGTTAGGGTTAGGGTTAGGATTAGGAGTAGGGTTAGGGTTAAGGTTAAGGTTAGTGGTAGGGGTAGGGGTAGGGATAGGGTTAGGGTTAGGGTTAGGGTTAGGGATAGGGGTAGGGGTAGGGGTAGGGCTAGAGTTAGGGTTAGGGGTAGGGGTAGTAAAAGGGGTAGGGTTAGGGTTAGGGTTAGGGTTATGGTTACGGTTAGAGGTAGGGTTAGGGTTATATTTAAGGTTATGGTTAGGGGTATGGTTAGGGTTAGGCATAGGGTTAGGGGTAAGGGTAGGGGTCGGAGTTCAGGGGTCTGGGGTTGGAGGTCTGGGGTCTGGTGTCAGGGTTCGGGTGTCTGGCGTCTGGGACTGGGGTCTTGGGTCTGGGGTCCGTGGTCTGGGGTCTGGGGCCGGGTTCTTGAGTCTGGGGTCGTGGGTCGTTGGTCGGCTATCTGCTGTCTGAGTGGGTTCAGGGGTCTGGGTTCTGTGTCTGGGGTCGGGGGTCTGGGGTCTGGGGTCTGTGGTAGGGGGTCTAGGGTCTGGGGTCTGGGGTCGGGGGTCTGGGGTCTGTGGTCGGGCGTCTGGGGTTTGGGGTCAGGAGTTTGGGGTCTGGTGTCGGGAGTCTGGGGCTGGAGGTCTGGGGTCTGGATCTGGGGCGGTGGTCTGTAGTCTGGGGTCTGGGTCTTGGGCCTGGGGTCTGGGGTCTTTGGTCTGGGGCCGGGGTCTGGGATCGGGGTCTGGGGTCTGTATTCGTGGGTCTGGGGTAGGGGGTCTGGGGCCGGTGCCTGGGGTCTGGGGATTGGCCTGGGGTCTAGGGTCGGGGGTGTGGGGTCTGGGGTTGGGGGTCTGGGGTCTGGGGCCGGTTTCTGGGGTCTGGGGTCTCAGGTCTGGGGTTTGGGGCCTGGGTCTAGGGTCAGGGTCTGGGGTCTGGGGTCGGTAGTTGGGGGTCTGTGGCCAGGGGTTGGGGGTCTGGGGCCTGGGGTCGGGGGTCAGGCTGAGGTCTGTATTCGTGGGTCTGGCGTAGAGGGTCTGGGGCCGGTGCCTGGGGTCTGGGGATCGGCCTGGGGTCTGGGGTCTGGGGTGTGAGGTCTGGGGTCGGGTGTCTGGGGTCTGGGGTCGGGAGTCGGGGGTCTGTGGCCAGGGGTTGGGGGTCTGGGGCCTGGGGTCAGGGGTCAGGCTGGGGTCGGGGGTCTGGGATCTCTGGGGTCTGGGGTCTTGGGTCGGTGGTCGGGGGTCTGGGGTTTGGGGTCTGAGTCTGGGTATGGGGTCAGGGGTCTGGGGTCTGGGGTCTGGCGCCGGAGTCTTGGGTTTGTGGTCGGGAGTTTGGGGTCTGGTTTCGGGAGTCTGGGGTTGGAGTCTGGGGTCTGGGTTTGCGGTTTTGGGGTCTCGGTTCGGGGGTCAGGGGTCTGGGTTTGGACGTCTGGTGTCTGGGTCTGGAGTCTGGGGTCTGGTGTTGGGGGTCTGGGGTTGGGGGTCTGCTGTGTGGGGCTGGGGTCTTGGGCCTGTGCCTGGGGACTGGGGTCTGGGGTCTGATATCTGGGTTGGGTCGGTGGTCTGTTGTCGGGGTCCTTCGTCCCCAGTCCCTCTTGAGGAGGGATGGGAAAAAGCACACCCAACCAGTCCAAGCTGCGAGAGGAGAGGGCCCACTGTCCTCCCGCACTCAGCCTTGCTTCCCCGGAGCAAGAACAGAGACGCCATGCAGCTTCATCAAGGCAGGAATCTCTCTAAAACTCCCCTCGTTATATTGGGTGTGGGAGCCTATCAGCACAACAGGTGAGCAGGATAAAGAGATCCACTTGTTTACCCCTACTACAGGTCTCAGCAGAAAGTTGTTAGAATGGCATTACTCGGCCCCCAACAGTCTGTGGTCTCAGTCTGGGGTCAGGGGTCTGGGGATGGGGTTCTGGGGTCTAGGTGGGGTCGGGGGTCTGAGATCTGGATCTGGGGCCGGAGCCTGGGGTCTGGGGTCGTGGTCTGGGGTCTGGGTCTGGGGTCGGTGGTCAGGGGTCTGGTGTCTGGGTTCGGGGGTCAGGTGACTGGGTCTGGGATCTGGGGTCTGGGTCTGGGGTCGGGGGTCGGGGGTCGAGGGTCTGTAGTCGGGGGTTGGGGTCTGGGGCCTGGGGTCGGGGGTCAGGCTGGGCTCGGAGGTCTGGGGTCTCTGGGGTCTGGGGTCGGTGGTCTGGGTTTTGGGGTCTGGGTCTGGGGTCTTGGGTTGGGGGTCTGGGTGAATTCGGGGGTCTGGGGTCTGAGGTCGGGGGTCAGGGGTCTGAGGTCGGTGGTGTGGGGTTGGGGGTCTGTGTCTGGCTTTGGGGTCTGTGGTCTGGGGTCGGGGTCTGTGGTCTGGGGCTGGGGTCTGGGCTATGGGGTCGGGGGTCCGGGATCTGGGGTCGGGGGCCTAGGGTAGGGAGTCTTGGGTCCAGGTTCTGGGGTCGAGGGTCTGGGATCTGGGGTTGGAGGTCTGGGGTCAGGGGTCTGGGCTCAGGGGTCTGAGGTCGGGGGTGTGGGGTCGGGGGTCTTTGTCTGGGTTTGGGGTCTGTGGTCTGGGGTCGGGGTCTGTGGTCTGGGGCTGGGGTCTGGGCTATGGGGTCGGGGGTCCGGGATCTGGGGTCAGGGGCCTGGGGTAGGGGGTCTTGGGTCCAGGTTCTGGGGTCGAGGGTCTGGGATCTGGGGTCAGAGGTCTGGGGTCAGGGGTCTGGGGTCTGGCGTCTGGGCCTGGGTTCTGGGGTCTGTGTCCTGGGTCTGGGGTCAGGAGTCTGGGGTCTGTGGTCGGGGGTCTGGGGTCAGAGAGCTGGGTTCTGGGGTCAGGGGTCTGGGGTCTGGGCGGGGACTGGGGTCTGGGGTTTGAGTCTGGGGTTTGGGTTCGGGTGTCTGGGGTCTGGCTTCAGAGTCTGGGATCGGGGGTCTGGGTCTGGGGTCTGGGGCTGGGGTCTGGGGTCTGGGGTCGGGGTCTGGGGTCGGGGTCTGGGGTCCGGTGTCGGGGGTCTGGGGTCGGAGGTCTGGGGTCGGAGGTCTGGGGTCTGTGTTCTGGTGTCAGGGGTCGGGGGTCGGGGATCGGGTGTCTGGGGTCTGGGGTTGGGGACTGGGGTCTTGGGTCTGGGGTCGGTGGTCTGGGGTCTGGGGTATGGGGCCGGGTCCTGGAGTCTGGGGTCATGGGTCGTTGGTCAGGTGTCTGGGTCGGGGGTCAGTGGTCGGGGGTCTGTGGTCTGAGTGGGGTCTGGGGTCGGGGGTCTGGGTATGTGGTCTGGGGTCTTGGTCTGGAGTCGGGGGTCTGGGGCCGGGGTCTGGGGTTTGGGGCCGGGGTCTGAGGTCTGGTGTCGGGAGCCTGGGGTCGGAGGTCTGGGGTTTGGATTTGGGGTTCTGGGGTGTGGGGTCTGGGGTCGGGTGTCTGGGGTCAGGATCTGGGGTCGGGCATCTGGGGTCTGGGCCTGGGTTCTGGGGTCTGGTGTCTGGGGTCGGAGGTCTGAGGTGTGGGGTCTGGGGTCGAGCGTCTGGGGCTGGGGTCTGAGGCCTGGGCCTGGGGACTAGGGTCTGGGTCTGGGTTGGATAGGTGGTCTGGGGTCTCGGTCTGGGGTCTGGGGTCGGGGGACAGGGTTCTGGGATCTAGGTGTTGTCAGGGGTCTGGGGTCTGGATCTGGGGCCAGAGCCTGGGGTCTGGGGTCTTTGATCTGGGATCTGGGGTTGGGGGTCTGGATCTGGGGCCAGAGTCTGCGGTCTGGGGTCGGTGGTCTGTGGTCTGGGGTCTGGGTCTGGTGGTCTGGGTCTTGTGCCTGGGGTCAGGGGTCTTTGGTCTGGAGTCTGGGGCCCGGGTCTGGGGTCTGGGGTCTGAGGTCATGGGTCGGGGTCTGGGGTAGGGGGTCGGGGGTCAGGGGTCTGGGTCTGGGGTCGGAGGTCGAGGGTCGGGATCTGGGGTCTGGTATCTGGGTCTGGTGTCTGGGGTCGGGGGTCTGGTGTCTGGGGTTGGGTGGGCTCTCCGGGCAGGTTGGGGTCTGGGGTCGGGGGTCTGGGGTCAGGGGTCTGGGGTCTGGGGATCGGCCTGGGGTCTGGAGTCGGGGGTGTGGGGTCTGCGGTCTGGGGCCGGTTTCTGGGGTCTGCTCCTGGGGTCTAGGGTAAGGGGTATGGGGTCGGGCATTGGGGTTCTGTGGTCGGGGGTCAAGGGTCTGGGCCTGGGGTTGTGGTCTGGGGTCTGGGGTGTGGGGCCACGGTTTGGGTCTGGGGTTGGGGGTCAGGGGTCTGGTGTCTGGGTTCGGGGGTCTGGGGTCTGGGGTCGGGGGTCTGGGGTCTGGGGTTGGGCGGGCTCGACAGGCAGGTTGGGGTCTGAAGTCTGGGGTCTGGGGTCTGTGGTCGGGGGTCAAGTTCTGAGGTCGGGGGTCGGGGGTCTGAGGTAGGGGGTCGGGGGTCTGTAGTCAGGGGTTGAGGGTCTGGGGCCTGGGGTCTGGGGTTAGGGGTCAGGCTGGGGTCGGGGGGCTGGGGTCAGTGGTCTGAGGTCTGGGGTTTGGGGTGTGGGTCTGGGTCTGGGAGTCTGGTTGGGGTCGGGGGGTCTGGGTTTGTGGGTCTGGGGTCGAGGGTCTGGGGTCGGGGGTCTGGGGTCTGGGGTTGGTGGTCGGTGCTCTAGGGTCTGGGGTCGGGGGTCTGGGTCTATGGTCGGGGATCTGTGTCTGGTTTCGGGGTCTGTGGTCTGGGGCCAGGGTCTGGGCTATGGGGTCAGGGGCCTGGGGTCTGGGGTCTGGGGCCTGGGATCTGGCTCGGGTCTGGATCAGAGGACTGGGGTATGGAGTCTGGGATCTGTGGTCAGGGGTCTGGTGCCGGGGCCTGGGGTCTTGGGTCTGGGGTCTGTGGTCTGGGTCTGGGGTCTGGGGTCTGGGGTATGTGGTCAGGGGGCTGGTGTCTGGGGTCGGGGGGCTGGGGCCCGGGACTGGGGTTTGTGGTTGGGAGTTTGGGGTCTGGTGTCGGGCGTCTGGTGTTGGAGGTCTGGGGTCTGGATTTGGGGTTCTGGGGTCATGAGTCTGGGGTCTGGTGTCGGGGGTCTGGGGTCGGGGGTCTGGTGTCTGGGTTGGGTCGGTGGTCTGTGGTGTCGGTCTGGGGCCTGGGGTTGGGGGTTCTGGGGTCTAGGTGGGGTCGGGAGTCTGGGGTCTGGGGTCTGGATCTGGGGCCAGAGCCTGGGGTCTGAGGTCGGTGGTCTGTGGTCTGGGGTTGGGGGTTCTGGGGTCTAGGTGGAGTCTAGGTCTGGGGGTCTGGGTTTTGGGCCTGGGGTCTGGGGTCTTTGGTCTGGGGTCTGGAGCCGGGGTCTGGGGCCTGGAGTCATGTGTCGGGGTCTGGGGTCTGGTGTAGGGGTTCGGGGGTCTGGGGTCTGGGGTCTGGGTCCGGTGACCGGCGTCTGGGGTCTGGGGTCGGAAGTCTGCTTTCTGGGCATCGGACTGGGGTCTAGGGTCAGGGTGTGGGGTCTGGGGTCGGGGGTCTGGGGACTGGGGTCTCGGGTCTGAGGTTTGGGTTCGGGAGTCTGGGGTTTGGGGCCTGGATCTAGGGTCAGGGTCTGGGGTCGGGAGACGTAGGTCTGTGGCCAGGGGTTGGGGGTCTGGGGTCTGGGGCCTGGGGTTGGGGGTCTGGCTGGGGTCGGGGTGTGGGGTCTCTGGGGGCTGGGGTCGGTCGTCTGGGGTCTAGGGTTTGGGGTGTGGGTCTGGATCTGGGGTCTGGGGTTGGGGGTGTGGGTGGGGTCTGGGGTCGGGGGTGTGGAGTCTGGGGTCGGGGGTCTGGGTTCTGGGGTCGGGGGTGTGGGGTCTGGGGTCAGATGTCTGGGGTCTGAGGTGTGGGGACGGGGGTCTGGGGTTTGATGTAGGGGGTCGGGAGTCGGGGATCTGGGGTCTGGGGTTGGGGGTCTGGGGTCTGTGGCCAGGGGTTGCAGGTCAGGGGCCTGGGTTGGGGGTCAGGGGTAGGGGGTCTGGGCTGTGGGGTCAGGGGTCTGGCATCATGGGTCTGGAGTAGGTGTCGGGGGTCTGGGTCTGAGGTCCGGTGTCGGGGGTCTGGGGTCGAGGTCTGGGGTCTGGGGTCGGGGACTGGGGTCTTGGGTCTGGGGCCAGGGGTCTGGGTATGGGCTCATGGGTTGGTGGTGGGATGTCTGGGGTCGGGGGTTGGTTGTTGGGTGTCTGGGTTCTGGGTGGGTTCTGGGGTCGGCGGTCTGGGATCTGTGGTCGGGGGTCTGGGTTCTGGGGTCTGGGGTCGGGGGTCTGGGCCTGGGGTTGTGGGTCTGGGTCTGGAGTTGGGGGTCTGGGTCTGGGGCCGGTGGTCGGGGGTCGGGGATCTGGGGTCTGGTGACTGGGGTCGGGGTAGGGGTTCTGGGTTTGGGGTTCTAGGGTCTGGGTTCCGGGGTCTGGTGTCAGGGGTCTGGTGTCGGGGATCTGCTGTTGGGGGTCTGGGTTGGGGGTCTGGTGTCTGGGCCTGGGTCTGGGGTCTGGGGTCTGGGGTCTGGGGTTTGGGGCCACGGTCTGGGGTCTGGGGTCACTGTCTGGGGTCTGGGGTCTGCGGTCTGGTGGCGGGGGTTTGGGGTCGGGGGTCGAGGGTCGGGGGTCTGGGTACTGGGGTCTGGCGTCGGGTGTATGGCGTCTGGGTCTGGGATCAGGGGTCGGGGGTCTGGGTCTATGTTCAGGGGTCTGTCTGGGTTCAGGGTCTTTGGTCTGGGCCTGGGGTCTGGGGTCTGTGTTCTCGGGTCAGGTGTCTGGGTCTGGGGTCTGGGATTGGGGGTCGGGGGTTGGGGGTCGGGCGGGCTCTCTGGGCAGGTTGGGGTCTGGAGTCTTGGTTCGGAGGTCGGGGTCTGGGGTCTGGGGTCGGGCAGGCTCTCCGGGCAGGTTAGGGTCTGGGGTCTGAGGTCTGAGGTCTGCGGTCAGGGGTCTGGGGTCTTGGATCTAGGATCTGGGGTCTGGGGCCGGGGTCTGGTGTCTGGGATCTGGTGTCGGGTCTGGATCAGGGATCTGGGGTCTGGGGTCGGGGGTTTGTGGTCAGGTGTCTGTGGTCGGGGGTCTGGGGTCTGGGGTCAGAGGTCTGGTTATGGTGTCAGGGGTCTGGGGTCTGGGGCCGGGGTCTGGGGTTTGGGGTCGGGAGTTTGGGGTCTGGTGTTGGGAGTCTGGGGTCTGAGGTCTGTGGTCTGGGTTTGGGGTTCGGGGGTCGGGGGTCTGGGGTCTGGTGCTGGGGGTCTGGGGTTGGGGCTATGGGGTCTGTGGTCGGGGGTCTGGGGTCGGGGGTCTGGTGTCTGGGGCTGGGGGCTGGGGCCTGGGCCTGGAGACTGGGGTCTGGGGTCGGGAGTCTGGTGTCTGGGTTGGGTCAGTGGTCTGGGGTCTCGGTCTGGGGTCTGGATCTGGGGCCAGAGCCTGGGGTCTAGGGTCGGTGGTCTGTGGTCTGGGGTCTGGGTCTGGGGGTCTGGGTCTTGGACCTGGGGTCTGGGTCTTTGGTCTGGGGACTGGGGTCAGAGGTCTGGTTATGGGGTCAGGAGTCTGGTTCTGGGGTCTGGGTCTGGAATTGAGTGTCGGGGTCTGGGGTAGGGGGTTGGTGGTAGGGGGTCAGCGGTAGGGCGTCGGAGGTCGTGGGTCGGAGGTCTGGGTCAGGGGTCCGGGGTCAGGGGTCTGGGGTCTGAGGTCTGAGGCCGGTGCCTGGGGTCTGGGGTCTGGGGTCTGGGATAGGGGGCCTGGGGTCTGGGGTCTGCGGTCTGCGGTCTGGTGGCGGGGGTCTGGGGTTGGGGGTCGAGAGTCAGGGGTCGGGGGTCTGGGGTCCGGCGTTGGTGTTTGAGGTCTGGGTCTGGGGTTGGGGGTCGGGGGTCTGGGTAGGGGTTCTGGGGTCTGGAGTCATGGGTGTGGGGCTTGGGACTGGGGTCTGTGGTCGGTGGTCTTGAGTCTGGGTTCGTGGGTCTAGGGAATGGGGTTGGGGTTCTGGGGTCGGGATACTGGGGTCTGGGGTGGGGTCCGATGTCCGGGGTTTGGGGTTGAGGTCAGGGTTGGGGATCTGGGGTCTGGTATCAGGGGTTTGGGTTATGGAGTCGGGTCTGCGTCTTAGGTTGGGGGTCTGGGCCTGGGGTCTGGGGTCGGGGGTCGGGGGTCTGGGGTCGGTGGTCGGGCATCGGGGGTCTGTGGTCTGGGGTTTGTGGTCGGGAGTTTGGGGTCTGGTGTCGGGCGTCTGGGGTTGGAGGTCTGGGTTTGGGGTTCTGGGGTCGTGGGTCTGGGGTCTGGGGTCTGGTGTAGGGGGTCTGGTGTCGGGGGTCTGGGATCTGGGGCCGGGGTCGGGGTCGGGGGTCGGGGGTCTGGGGTCTGGCGTTGGGTGTATGGGGTCTGGGCCTGGGGTCAGGGGTCGGAGGTCTGGGTAGGGGTTCTGGGGTCTGTGGTCATGGGTTTGGGCTTGGGACTGGGGTCTGTGGTCAGTGCTCTTGAGTCTGGGTTCGGGGGTCTGGGGAATGGGGTCGGGGGTCTGGGGTTGGGTTACTGGGGTCTGGGGCCGGGGTCCAATGTCCGGGGTCTGGGGTTGGGGTCTGGGGCTGGGGGCTGGGGCCTGGGCCTGGGGACTGAGGTCTGGGGTCGGGGGTCTGGTGTCTGGGTTGGGTCGGTCGTCTGGGGTCTCGGTCTGGGTTCTGGGGATGGGGTTCTGGTGTCTAGGTGGGGCCGGGGGCCTGGGGTCTGGATCTGGGGCCAAAGACTGGGGTCTGGGTCGGTGGTCTGTGGTCTGGGGTCGGTGTTCTGTGGTTTGGGGTCTGGGTCTGGGGTTCTTGGTCTAGGGCCTGGGGCCAGGGTCTGGCGTCGGGGTCTGGGGTCTGGAGTCATGGGACGGGGTCTTGGGTCTGGGGTAGGGGATCTGGGGTAGGGGGTTGGGGGTCGGGGATCTGGGGTCTGGGGCCGGTGCCTGGGGTTTAGGGTCTGGGGTCTGGAGTCGGGGTCTGGGGTCTGGGGATCGGCCTGGGATCTGGGGTCGGGGATTTGGGGTCTGGGGTCGGGGGTCTGGGGCCGGTTTCTGGGGTCTGGGGTCTCGGGTCTGGGGATTGGGTTCGGGAGTCTGGGGTTTGGGGCCTGGGACTAGGGTCAGGGTCTGGGGTCTGGGGGCATGAGTCAGGGGTCTGTGGCCGGGGGTTTGGGGGTCAGGGGCCTGGGGTCGTGGGTCGGGGGTCAGGCTGGGATCTGGGGTCTCTGGGGTCTGTGGTCTGGGGTCGGTGGTCTGGGGTCTGGGGTCTGCCTCTGGGGCTGGGGTCTGGGGTCTGGGATCTTGGGTCGGGTCTGTATTGGGGGTCTGGGTTCTGGGGTCGGGGATCTGTGGTCGAGGGTCTGGGGCTGTTGCCTGGGTTCTGGGGTCCTGGGTTGGGGGTCTGGGGTCGGGGTCTGGGGTTGGGGGTCTGGGGTCTGGGGTTGGGGGTCTGGGGTCTGGCGTCGGGGTCTGGTTATGGGGTCGGGAGTCTGGTTTTGGGGTCTGGGGTCTGGGGCCTGGGTCTGGGGTTTGTGGTCGGAAGTTTGGGGTCTGGTGTCGGGAGTCTGGGATCAGAGGTCTGGGGTCTGGGTTTGGGGTTCTAGGGTCTGGGGTATGGGGTTGGCGGTCTGGGGTCTGGTGTCGGGGGTCTGGTGTCTGGGTTGGGTCGGTGGTCTGGGGTCTCGGTTTGGGATCTGGGGTTTGGGGACGGGGTTCTGGGGTCTAGGTTGGGTCGGGGGTCTGGGGTCTGGATCTGGGGCCGGAGTCTGGGGTCTGGGGTTGGTGGTCTGTGGTCTGAGGTCTGGGTCTGGGGGTCTGGGTCTTGGGCCTGGGGTCTGGGGTCTTTGGTCTGGGGCCAGGGTCTGGGGTCTCGGGTCTGGGGTCGGGGTCTGGGGTCTGGGGTAGAGGGTCTAGGGAAGGTGGTCGGGGCTCGGGGTTCTGGAGTCTGGGGCTGGTGCCTGGGGTCTGCGATCTGGGGTCTTGGGTCGGGGTTCTGGGGTCTGGGGTCTGGCGTCTGGGGTCTGGCGCCGGGTGTATGGGGTCTGGGTCTTGGGTCAGGGTCATGGGTCTGGATAGGGGTTCTGGTGTTTCTGGTTGTGGGTCTGGGGCTCGGGACTGGGGTCTGGGGTCGGTGGTCTGGGGAATGGGGTTGGGGTTCTGGGTCGGAGTTCTGTGGTCTGGGATTGGGGCCGGGGTCTGAGGTCTGGGGTCTGGGGTGAGGTCTCGGGTCGGGGTCTGGGGTATGGATTCGGGGGTCTGGGGTATGGGGTCGGGAGTCTGGGGTCTGGGGTCGGGGTCTGGGGTCGGGCGTCGGGGGTTTGTGGTCAGGGGTCAGATGTCTGGGCCTGGAGTTGTGGTCTGGGGTCTGGGGTGTGGGGCCAGGGTCTGGGTCTGGGGTCGGGTGTCGGGGGTCTGTTGTCTGGCTTCGGGGTTCAGGTGTCTGGGTCTGGGATCTGGGGTCTGGGGACTGTGGTCGGGGGTCTGGTGTCTGAGGTCAGGGGTCTGGGGTCGGGCGTGGTCTCCGGGCAGGTTGGGGTCTGGGGTCAGGTGTCTGGGTCTGGGGTCTGGGGTCTGGGGATCGGCCTGGGGTCTGGGGTTGGGGATTTGGGAATCGGCCTGGGGTCTGGGGCTGGGGGTGTGGGGTCTGGGGTCGGGGGTCGGGGGTCTGGGGTCTCAGGTCTGGGTTTTAGGGTTGGGAGTCTTGGGTTTGGGGTCTGGGTCTAGGGTCAGGTTCTGGGGTCGGGTGTCAGGTGTCTGGGGTCTGGGGTCGGTGGTCGGAGGTCTGGGGTTTGGGGTCTGAGTCTGGGTATGGGGTCGGGGGTCTTGGTCTGGCGCCGGAGTCTTGGGTTTGTGGTCGGGAGTTTGGGGTCTGGTTTCGGGTGTCTGGGGTTGGAGTCTGGGGTCTGGGTTTGCGGTTTTGGGGTCTCGGTTCGGAGGTCTGGGGTCAGGGGTCTGGGGTCGGGCGTCTGGGGTCTGGGGTCTGGGTGGGGACTGGGGTGGAGCCCAGGTCTGATGTCTGAGGTTTGGGGTTGTGGTCTGGGACTGGGGGTCTGGGGTCTGGGGACGGGGGTCTGAGGTTGGGCGTCTGGGGTCTGGGTCTGAGGTTGGGGGTCTGAGCCTGGGGTCTGGGGTCTGTGGTCGCGGGTCTGTGGTCTGGACCTGGGGTTGTGGTCTGGGGTCGGGGGTCTGGGGCCAGGGTCTGGGTCTTGGGTCGGAGGTCGGGGATCGGGGGTCTGGAGTCGGGGGTCTGGGGCCTGGGGTTGGTCGGGCTCTCCGGGCAGGTTGGGGTCTGGAGTCTGGGGTCCGGGGTCTGGGGTCTGGGGTCAGGGGTCTGGGGTCGGGCGTGGTCTCCGAGTAGGTTGGGATCTGGGGTCTGGAGTCGGGGGTCTGGGGTCAGGTGTCTGGAGTCTGGGGTCTGGGGATCGGCCTGGGGTCTGGGGTCTGGGCCCGCTTTCTGGGGTCTGGTCCTGGGGTCTAGGGTCTGGGGTCAGGGGTCAGGGGTTGGGCGTTGGGGGTCTGTGGTCGGGGGTCAGGTGTCTGGGCCTGGGGTTGTGGTCTGGGGTATGGGGCCAGGGTCTAGGTCTGGGGTCGGGGGTCAGGGGTCTGGTGTCTGGTTTCGGGGGTCAGGTGTCTGGGTCTGGGATCTGGGGTCTGGGGTCGGGGTCTGGGGTCTGGGGTTGGGTGGGCTCTCCAGGCAGGTGGGGGTCTGGAGTCTGGGGTCTGGGTTCATGGTATGGGGTCTGGGATCTGGGGTCTGTGGTCGGGTGTCGGGGTTTTTAGCACTCATTGCCTCCTGACCAGCAGGAAGGGCAAAGAGAACACGCCCCGACTAAGATGAGACCGAGAAAGGATAGGGCCGGCTGGCCGCCTTCACCCAGCCCTCCCTTCTCCAGAGGGAAGACACAGACGTGCCAGGGAGAATGTCACAGCAGACTCATTTAATGGGAAGATACCAGGGGCTAAAGTAAGAAACAGGAATCTATTTACATAAAAGTAGGCAGGACAGGGGGAGGTAGGTGCGGTCAGAGAGGGCTGCGAGGCCAATCCATGGGTTCGAGGTAGCCTTATTTTACATCACAAACCATAGCCAAACCTCCCAACCAGGAGACAGGCAGGCTGGATCTCCAAAACCAGGAAGTGAGCACTGGGCCATGAGGTAGGCCTTTTACCTTTGATGTGACGTGCCCCACAGTCGGAGGTCCGGGGTCGGGGGTCGGGGGTCTGTAGTTGGGGGTTGGGGGCCTGGGGTCGGGGGTCGGGGGTCAGGCTTGGGTCGGGGGTCTGGGGTCTCTGGGGTGTGAGGTCTGGGGTCGGTGGTCTGGGGTCGGGTTTGGGGTCTTGGTCTGGGTCTGGCTCTGAGGTCTGGGGTTGGGGGTTTGGGTGGGTTCAGGGGTCTGGGGTCGGGGGTCTGGGTTCTGGGGATCAGCCTGGGGTATAGGGTCGGGGGTGTGGGGGTGGGGTCAGGGTTCTGGGGTCTGGGGCCGGTTTCTGGGGTCTGGGGTCTCGGGTCTGGGGTTTGGGTTCGGGCGTCTGTGGTTTGGGGCCTGGGTCTAGGGTCAGGGTCTGGGGTCTGTGGTCGGGGGTCGGGGGTCAGGCTTGGGTCGGGGGTCTGGGGTCTCTGGGGTCTGGGGTCTGGGGTCAGTGGTCCGGGGTCTTGGGTTTGGGGTCTGGGTCTGGGGTCTGGGGTTGGGGGTCTGGGTGGGGTCGGGGGTCTGGGGTCGGGGATTGGGGGGTCGTAGGTCTGGGGTCTGGGGTTGGGGGTCAGTGGTCTGGGGTCTGGCGCCCGGGGTGGGGGGTCGGGGGTCTGGAGTCTGAGTTCGGCGTCGGGGGTCTTTGGTCTGGGGTTGGGGGTCGGTGGTCTGGGGTCTGGGGTCTGGGGTCTGTTGTCAGGGGTCTGGGTCTGTGGTTGGGGGTCTATGTCTGGGTTTGGCGTCTGTGGTGTGGGACCAGGGTCTGGGCTATGTGGTTGGGCGTGTGGGGTCGGGGGCCTGGGGTAGGGGGTCTCGAGTCTGGGTTCTGGGGTCGAGGGTCTGGGATCTGGGGTCGGGGTCTGGGGTCAGGGGTGTGGGGTCTGGGCCTAGGGTCTGGGGTCTATGTCCTGGGGTCTGGCGTCTGTGTCCTGAGGTCTGGGGTCGGGGGTCTGGGGTCTGGGGTCTGGGATCGGGGGTTGTGGGGCGGGTGTGGGGCGGGCTCTATGGGCAGGATGGGGTCTGGGGTGTGTGGTCTTGGTTCGGGGGTCAGGGTCTGGGGTCTGGGGTCGGGCGGGCTCTCTGGGCATGTTGGGGTCTGGGGTCTGAGGTCTGGGGTTGGGGGTCAAGGGTCTGGGGTCTTGGGTCTTGGTTCTGTGTTCTGGGGCCTGGTGCCAGGGTCTGGGGTCTGGGATCTGGGGTCGGGTCTGCATCAGGGGTCGGGGGTCTGGGATCTGTGGTTGGGGGTCTGGGGCCGGGGGTCTGGGGTCTTGGGTCAGGGGTCTGGGGTCGGGGGTCTGGGGTCTGGGGTCAGGGGTCTGGGGTCGGGGATCTGGGGTCTGTGTTCGGGGGTCTGGGGACTGGGGCCGGGGTCTGGGGTTTGTGGTCGGGAGTTTGGGGTCTGGTGTTGGGTGCCTGGGGTTGGAGGTCTGACTTTGGGGTTCTGGGGTCATGGGACTGGGGTCATGGGTCTGGGGTCTGCTGTCGGGGGTCTGGTGTCTGGGGTCGGGGGTCTGGGGTCTGATGTCGGGGGTCTGGTGTCTGGGGCTTCGATCTAGGGCCTGAGCCTGGGGACTGAGGTCTGGGGTCGGGGGTCTGGTGTCGGGAGTCTGGGGTCTGGGTCTGGGGTCTGGGGTCTGTGGACAGGGTTCTGGGGTCTAGGTGGGGTCGGGTGTCTGGGGTCTGCGGTCGGAGGTCTGGGGTCAGGGGTCTGGGGGTGGGGGTCGGTGATCTGGGGCCGGGGTCTGGGGTCTGGGATCTGGGGTCTGGGGTCTGGGGTCTGGTGTCTGGGATCTGTGGTCAGGGGTCTGGGGTCAGGGCCTGGGGTCTGGGGTCTGGGGTCTGGGGTCCGGGGTCGGGGGTCTGGTTATGGGGTCGGGGGTCTGGGGCCGGGGTCTGGGGTCTGGGATCTGGGTCGGGTCTGGATCAGGGTTCTGGGGTCTGGGATCTGTGGTCGGAGGTCTGGGGCCAGGGGCTGGGGTCTTGCGTCTTGGGTCTGCGGTCTGGGGTCCGTGGTCTGGGTCTGAGGTCGGGGGTCTCGGGTCTGTGGTCAGGGGTCTTGTTATGGGGTCGGGGGTCTGGTTTTGGGGTCTGTGGCCGGGGTCTGTGGTTTGTGGTCGGGAGTTTGGGGTCTGGTGTTGGGCGTCTGGGGTTGGAGGTCTGGGGTCTGGGTTTGGGGTTCTGGGGTCGTGAGTCTGGGGTCTGGGGTCTGGTGTCGAGGGTCTGGTGTCGGGGGTCTGGGGTCGGGGGTCTGGTGTCTGGGGCTGGGGATCTGGGGCCTGGGCCTGGGGACTGAGGTCTGGGGTCGGGGACCAGGTGTCTGGGTTGGGTCGGTGGTCTGGGGTCTCAGTCTGGGGTCTGGGTTTGGGGTTCTGGGGTCTAGGTGGGTTCGGGGTCTGGGGTCTGGATCTGGGGCCAGAGCCTGGAGTCTGGGGTCGGTGGTCTGTGGTTTGGGGTTGGTAGTCTGTGGTCTGGGGTCTGTGTCTGGGGATCGGTGGTCTTGGGCCTGGGGTCTGGGCCGGGGTCTGGGGTCGGGGTCTCATGTCTGGAGTTGTGGGTCGGGGTCTGGGTTCTGGGGTATGGGGTCTGGGGTAGGGGGTTGGGGGTCTGGGGTCTGGGCCGGTGCCTGGGGTCTGGTGTGTGGGGCGGGGGTCTGGGTTCTGGGGATCGGCCTGGGGTCTAGGGTCGGGGGTGTGGGGTCTGGGATCTGGGGCCGGTATCTGGGGTCTGGGGTCTCGGGTCTGGGGTCTGGGTTTTGGGGCCTGGGTCTAGGGTCAGAGTCTGGGGCCGGGGATTGGGGGTCTGGGGCCTGGGGTCGGGGGTCGGGGGGTCAGGCTGGGGTCAGGTGTCTGGGGTGTCTGGGGTCTGGGGTCTGTGGTCTGGGGTCGGTGGTCTGTGGTCTGGGGTCTGAGTCTGGGTCTGGGGTCTGGGGTTGGGGGTCTGGGTGGGGTCTGGGGTTGGGGGTGTGGGGTCTGGGGTCGGGTGTCTGGGGTCTGGGGTCGGGGTATGGGGACAGGGGTCTGGGGTCTGATGTCGGGGATCTGGGGTCTGGCGTCGGTGGTCTGGGTTCTGGGGTCGGGGTCTGGGGTCGGGAGTTGGGGTCTGTGGCCGGGGGTTGGGGGTCTGGGGCCTGGGGTCGCGGGTCGGGGGTCAGGCTGGGGTTGGGGGTCTGGTGTCTCTGGAGTCTGGGGTCTGGTGTTGGTGGTCTGGGGTCTGGAGTTTGGGGTCTGGGTCTGGGGTCTGGTGTTGGGGGTCTAGGTGTGGTCGGGTGTCTGGGTTCACAGGTCTGGGTTCGGGGGTCTGGGTCTGGGGTCAGGTGTCTGGCGTCTGGGGTCGGGGTTGTGGGGACGGGGGTCTTGGGCCTGAGGTCGGGGTCTGCGGTCTAGGGTTGGTGTCTGGGGGCTGGGGTCGGGAGTTGGGGGTCTGTGGCCGGGAGTCACGGGTCGGGGGTCAAACTGGGGTCGGGGGTATGGGGACGGGGGTCTGGGGTCTGAGGTCGGGGGTCTGTTGTCTGGGTAGGGGGTCGGTGGTTTGGGGTCTAGGGTCGGGGTTTGGGGTCTGGGTGGGGTCTGGGATCTGGGTCTGATGTCTGGGGTCAGAGGTCTGGGGTCGGGGTTCTGGGTCTATGGTCGGGGGTCTGTGTCTGGGTTCGGAGTCTGTGGTCTGGGGCTGGGTGCCTGGGTTAGGGGGATGGGGGTCTGCGGTCTGGAGTCTGGGGTCTGGGATCTGGGGTCGGGGGTCTGGGTTCGGGGATCTGTGGTCGGGGGTCTGGCGTCTGTGGTCAGGGGTCTGGGTTCGTGGGCCGGGGGTCAGGGGTCTGGGGAGTGGTGTCTGGGATCTGGGGTCTGGGGTCTGTATTCTGGGGTTGGTGGTCAGGGGTCAGGGGTCTGGGGTCTGGGTTCTGGGATCGGGGGTCGGGGGTCGGGGGTTGGGCGGGCTATCCGGGCAGGTGAAGTCTGGGGTCGGAGGTCTGGGGTCTGGGGTCTGGGGCTGGGGTCTGGGGTCTGGGATCTTGGGTCGGATCTGGATCGGGGTCTGGGGTCTGGGGTCTGGGGTCGGGGATCTGTGGTCAGGGGTCTGGGTGGGGACTGGGGTTTGGGGTCTGGGTCTGGGGTTTGGGTCTTGGGTTTGGGTTCGGGGGTCTGGGGTCTGGTTTCAGAGTCTGGGGTGGGGGGTCTGGCGTCTGGGGTCTTAGATCTGTGGGCTGGGGCCTGGGGTCTGGGGCTGGGGTCTGGGGTCTGGGATATGGCGTCGGGTGTGGCGTCTGGGGTCTGGATTCTGGGGTCGGTGGTCTGGGGACTGGGGCTTGGGGTCTGGGTCTGGGGTCTGGTTTCAGAGTCTGGGGTCGGGGGTCTGGGTCTGTGGTCTGAGGTTTGGTGCCGGGGTCTGGGGTCTGGGGTCGGGTTCTGGGGTCTGGTTCTGGGGTCTGGTGTCGGGGGTCTGCGGTTGGAAGTCTAGGGTCCGGGGACTGGGGTAGGGGGTGTGGTGTCTGGGTTGGGGGGGTCTGCTGTTGGGGGTCTGCTGTCGGGGATCTGGGGTCTGTGGTCTGGTGTCAGGTGTCAGGTGTCCGGGGTCGAGGTCTGGGGTCTGGGGTCTGGGTCTCGGATTTGGGTCTGGGGTCTGGGTTTGGGGGTCTGGCGTCTGGGGTCTGGATTCTGGGGTCAGTGGTCGGGTGTCTGGGGTATGGGTGGGGACTGGGGTTTTGGGTCTGGGTCTGGGGTTTGGGTCTAGGGTTTGGGGTCGGGGGTCTGGGGTCTGGTTTCGGAGTCTGGGGTCGGGGGTTTGGGTCTGGGGTCTGGGGTCTGGGTCCGGGGTCTGGGGTCTGGTGTCGGAGTTTGGGGTCTGGTGTCGGGGTTTGGGGTCTGGTGTCAGGGGTCTGGGGTTGGAGGTATTGGGTCGGAGGTCTGGGGTATGGGGTCTGGGGTCTGGGTTCGGGGGACTGGGGTCAGGGGTCTAGGGTGGGTGTCTGGGGTCTGTGGTCTGTTGTCGGGGGTCTGGGGTCGATGTCTGTGGTCTGGGGTCTAGGGTCGGGGACTGGGGTCTGGGGTCGCTGGTCTGGCGTCTGGGTTCTTGGGTCCGGGGTCTGGGTATGGGGTTGTGGGTCGGTGGTAGGGTGTCTGGGGTCGGGGGTCGGTTGTCGGGTGTCTGGGGTCTGGGTGGGGTCTGGGTCTGGGGTCTGGGGTCTGGGTATGGGGTTGGGGGTCTGGGTCTGGGGCCTGGGGCTGGGAGTTTGGGGTCTGGTGTCGGGAGTCAGGGGTCGGAGGTCTGGGTCTGGTTTTGGGGGTCTAGGGTCTGGGGTCAGGGGTTGGGCATCTGTGGTCTGGGTCTGGGGTCTGGGGTCTGGTGTCGGGAGTCTGGTGTCTGGGGCTGGTGTCTGGGGCCTGGGCCTGAGGTCTGGGGTCGGGGATCTGGTGTCTGGGTTGTGTTGGTGGTCTGGGATCTCGGTCTGGGGTCTGGGGACTGGGGATGGGGTTCTGGGGTCTAGGTGGGGTCTGGGGTCTGGATCTGGAGTTGGGGCTCTGGGATCTGGGTCTGGGTCTGGGGCCAGGGGTCAGCGGTCTTGGGTCTGGGGCCAGTGCCTGGGGTCGGGGGTCAGGGGTCTGGGGTCTGTGGTCTGGTGGCAGGGGCCGGTGCCTGGGGTTGGCGGTCGGGGGTCTACGGTCTGGTGTCGTGTGTTTGGGGTCTGGGTCTGGGGTCCGGGGTCAAGGGTCTGGGTATGGGTTCTGGGGCCTGGGGTCGTGGATCTGGGGTCTGGAGTGGTCTGGGTCTGGGGTCGGGGGTCTCGGGTCTGTGGTTGGGGGTCTGGGGTCGGGGGTCTAGTTATGGGGTCGGGGGTCTGGTTTTGGTGTCTGGAGTTTATGGTTGGGAGTTTGGGGTCTGGTATCGGGCATCTCGCGTTGGAGGTCTGGGGTCTGGGTTTGGGGTTCTGGGGTCGTGGGTCTGGGGTCTGGTGTCGGGGGTCTGGGGTCTGGTTCGGGAGTCTGGTGTCTGGGGCTGGAGGCTGGGGCCTGGGCCTTTGGACTGAGGTCTGGGGTCCCGGGCCTGGTGTCTGGGTTGGGTCGGTGGTCTGGGGTCTCGGTCTGGGGTCTGGGGTCTGGTTCGGGAGTCTGGTGTCTGGGGCTGGGGGCTGGGGCCTGGGCCTGTGGACTGAGGTCTGGGGTCGGGGATCTGGTGTCTGGGTTGGGTCGGTGGTCTGGGGTCTCGGTCTGGGGTCTGGGGTCTCTGGACGGGGTTCTGGGGTCTAGGTGTGGTCGGGGGGCTGGGGTCTAGGGTCTGGATCTGGGGCCAGAGCCTGGGGTCTGCGGTCGGTGGTCTGTCATCTGGGGTCTGGGTCTTGTGCCTGGGGTCAGGGGTCTTTGGTCTGGGGTCTGGGGTCTTTGGTCTGGGGTCTGGGGTCTTTGGTCTGGGGTCTGAGGCTCGGGTCTGGGGTCTGGGGTCTGGGTCTGGGTCTGGGGTCTGGGGTCTGAGGTCATGGGTCGGGGTCTGGGGTATGGGGTCAGGGGTCTGGGGTCTGGAGTCTGGGGTCGGGGGCCTGGGGTAGGGGATCTCGGGTCTCGGTTCTGAGGTCGAGGGTCTGGGGTCAGGGGTCTGGAGCTGGGCCTGGGGTCTGGGGTCTGTGTCCTGAGGTCCGGGGTCGGGGGTCTGGGGTCTGGGTCTTGGATCGGGGGTTGGGGGTCGGAGGTCGGGCGCGCTCTCCTGGCAGGTTGGCGTCTGGGGTCTGGGTTCTTGGTTCGGGGGTTGGGGTCTGGGGTCTGGTGTCGGGCGGGCTCTCTGGGCAGGTTGGGGTCTGGGGTCTGAGCTCTGAGGTATGGGGTCGGGGTTCGCGGGTCTGGGGTCTGGGGCCAGGGTTTGGGGTCTGGGATTTGGGTCGGGTCTGGATCAGGGGTCTGGGGGCTGGTGTCTGGGATCTGTGACGGGGGTCTGGGGCCGGGGCCTAGGGTCTTGGGTCTGGGGTCTGGGGTCTGGGGTCTGGGTCTGGGGTCTGTGGTCGGGGGTCTGGTTATGGGGTCGGGGGTCTGGTTTTGGGGTCTGGGGTCTGGGGCCATGGTCTGTTGTTTGTGGTCGGGAGTTTTGGGTCTGGTGTTGGGCGTCTGGTTTTGGGGTTCTCAGGTTGTGGGTCTGGGGTCTGGTGTTGGGGGTCTGGTGTCTGGGACTGGGGTCTGGGGCTTGGGCCTGGGGACTGAGTTCTGGGGTCGTGGGTCTGGTGTTTGGGTTGGATCGGTGGTCTGGGGTCGGGGTCTGGAGTTGGGGTTCCAGGGTCTAGGTGGAGTCGGGGGTCTGGGGTCTGGGGTCTGGATCTGGGGCCAGAGCCTGGGGTCTGGGGTCGGTGGTCTGGGGTCTGGGGTCGTTGGTCTGGGGTCTGGGTCTGGGGTCTGGATCTTGGGCCTGGGGTCTGGGGTCTTTGGTCTGGGGTCTGGGCCGGGGTCTGGGGTCGGGGTCTGGGGTCTGGAGTCGTGGGTCGGTGTCTGGGGTCTGGGGTAGGGGGTCGGGGGTCTCGGGTCTAGGGATCGGCCTTGGGTCTATGTTCGGGGGTCTGGGGTCAGGGGCCGGGGTCTGGGGTCTGGGATCTGGGTCGGGTCTGGATCAGGGGTCTGGGGTCTGTGGTCTGGGTCTGTGGTCGGGGGTCTGGGGTCTGTGGTCTGGGGTCTGTGGTCAGGGGTCTGGTTATGGGGTTGGGGGTCTGGTTATGGGGTCGGGGGTCTGGTTTAGGGGTCTGGGGTCTGGGGCCGGGGTCTGTGGTTTGTGGTCGGGAGTTTGGGGTCTGGTGTCGGGCGTCTGGGGTTGGAGGTCTGGGGTCTGCGTTTGGGGTTCTGGGGTCATGGGTCTGGGGTCTGGTGTCGGGGGTCTGGTGTCTGGGGTCTGGTGTCCCATTGGCTCTCCAGTTCTAGTGGCAGTAGAGTGTGCTGCACAGTCAAGTCTTTGCTAGCCAGGCAGGTTGGCAGGCAGGCAGTGAAGCAGGAACCTCCTCGGGGGAAAAACCAGGCTGAGAGGGGAGGCCATGGCCAGGGCTCATCTTCCTCTGCCGGTATTGAGCCTCCAGAGCATCTGGAGGGGCTGTGAGGTTTCAGACAGTGGACAACCATTTCTCCCTACCAGGTGCTCACAATCTGGGCCTCCATGCTTCCTAGGGTAGAAGTAAGCGGTAGCACTCGGCCCCAGGATCTGGAACCCTCCAGGGTCCCTCCACGCCCACCCCTGGGTGAGCAACCGATTCCTCCCCACCACCCCAGAACGGACAGCGGGTCCCCCCATGCCCAACCCAGAGCACGGACTCCAAGCCCTGTCCATGGCCACCAAAGCAGACCACCCCCGGAAACTGTCCTGGTTCACAGGCTGCTGCTCTGTTCGCCCTGCCTCTCCAGGTGGGAAGGGGAAGAGGAGGAGCTGAGAGGAGAGCAGCCAAAGGCAGTGGGAAGAACAGCCAGAGAAAAAGGCGGGCTGGAGCCGGAGTGGGGCTGAGGCTTGAGAAGGGCGGGGCTTGTGGGGGGCTGAGCACCGGGGGGTGAGGCCTGGACAAGGAACGTAGGTCAGCGGTCTAGGGCGCGACTTGGAGGGAGAGCTCCAGGGTGGTGGAGCCAGGGCACGGAACAGGTGGTCTGGGGGCGGGGTTTGCATGGTCCGAGCCTGAGAGCGGTGGGGCAGAGCGAGGCCTTGAGAGGTCAGGGGCGGGGCTTGCAGAGTCAGAGGCTGAGAAGGGTGGGGTGGAGCAAGGATGTGAGCGGTCGGGGGCGGGGCAAGGACGCTGAACTGGTTCTGGTCGGTTCGTCCTGGGACCAGTCCGCCTGTGAAAGGCTCCAGTGTGAGAGAGAGAGCGGCATTTGTTCTGGGGCCTAGAGAGCTGGGCAGGACACTCTCGGCCTGTTGTGTGTTCACCCGTCCTGTAAGCTGCCGGCAGCGTTTCTTCTTGGGGAAGGGCCTGAAGGAGGCTATCTCTACCAAGACGCTGCATGTGTGAGAGGAAGGCCCTTAGGCCTAAGCCAGGACACTGGAGCCAGCTCCCTGTCAGAGGTGAGCTTTTTAGCCTAGGCAGAGCCAGGGCCTGGTGTGTGGTGGCTGTGAAAGTGTGTGGAGAAGTGGGGGGGGGCAGCTTGGTTTTTCCTCTTCCTGAAGGGCCTTCGGCCATGTTAAGCCAAAGCCAGGCCTCCTGAGCCAGCTCCGTCAGTGGTGAGCTTTCAGTGTAGGCCCAGGGCCTGGTTGAGAGTGGACAGGTGCGGCAGCACGCCCGCCACAGCCTCCTCTTTTGTTTTATTTTCCTCCGTCCAGTGCCGGGGGTGGTGCCGCCACGGGAGGGAGGGGACAGAGCAAATAGGGCCTGGGCTGCTGCCCCTCCACTGTGAGGACTTGAGGGGTTGCAGGCGGGGTTTGTCGGTTCAGCCTGAGAGGGGTTGGGTGGAGCGAGGACGTGAGAGGTCAGGGCCGGGGCTTGCAGGGTCAGAGGCTGAGAGGGGTGGGGCGAAGTGAGATCTTAAGGGGTCTGGGGCGCTGGACTGGGACTGGGTGTTTCTTCTTGGGGAAGGGCCTGAAAGAGCCTATCTATACTCAGAGGCTGCATGTGTGTGAGGAAGGCCAGAGCTCTTGAGGTAAAGCAGTGCTTCTTGCCAGGACTATACAAGGCATGGGCAGGTGGTGGCTGTGAAGGTGTGTGAAGTGTGGCCTGCCACGCCCTGTGCGTCCTTTGTGCTCTTCCTGAAGAGCACATGTTAGGCCCAAGCCAGACCTCCAGAGGCAGCTCACAGTCAGCGGTGAGTTTTCAGTGTAGAAGGCCCAGGGCCTGGTGGAGAGTGGAGAGGCCTGGCAAGCCTCCTGCCGCTTTCCCTGGCCCGGGATCTGCCTCATGAGGAGCTTGGTGGGGTAGCAGATGGTGGGAGCAGAAAGTGTGGTCTATGTGCCTTTTTCTTTTTTTCCTTCTGTCAGCACTACCCCAGATCCTGCTCAGCAGAAGAGATGCCTCGGGATGCTGAGCATTTGTTCTTCAGAGACTCCTTTCACTGTAGGTGCTGTGATGAGAAAAGATGATTCCAGAACCTTTGAATCAATCGTAAGTGTGGGATCTGGGTGTACACTCAAATGTAGGATGGGCTGTATGGATCCCAACACATGTTGCTCCCAGCCCACATCTTGCATGGCGCATGGGGGTTAGGGTGTGAGGGGATGTGTGAAAAGCATTGGTTTTTTTGCCAGGTGATGGTGGTCTGTATTCCTAGTTGCTAAGGTGTCCAAAATCTGAGGTTTGCAGTTCACACCTAGCCATGGAAGGAAAGTTCTTGAGGGTCTTTATATCCAATAATAGGTAAAAAAGCTAAAGTGGAGTTCAAGTGGTAGAACATTAGCCTTGAACAAACATTAGTCAGGAAGAACACCTAGGTCCTAAGTTCAAGCTCCAGGACCAGCACAGAAAGATTTTTGTTTTTATTGTATAGGTCCAATAATCATTTTATTAGACACACAAAGGTAATTTAATTTCTGTTTGGTGAATTCCTGTGATATTGTGTTCCAGGGTCTCTCCCAAGCTGGGCAAGCACCTCAGCCTTTGATTTTCACAATTTCCAGGCTTTGCTCCATGTTATTTTCTCGTGACTATAGGCACTTTGAGAAGAAAATGCACAGAGTCAGGGTAAAATGTGGAGAGACTGGAAGCTTAGGACTGTGAATACAGGTTTAGTACGTATGGCCCAACACAGGATGGTCTGGATGGACTCTATTTGAACTTGTTCTGGTGAAGTCAGGCCTTGCCCAGGCCTCTGGCCTCTCTCCAAGTGTGATCAAGTTTCATCCATACTTTGATCATCCTGGGGCCTGGAGAAGTGGGTGAGGGCATGTGTGAGGAAGGGTAGTCTCTCTCTCTCCATGCTTTGTGAGTTGGTGCTTCTCAGGACAACTTTGATGACCCTAGGCCCCTACCCGGGTCTCTGAATCTTCATTGTGATTTCACATCTGCTTTTGGTCATGTCCTTCTCAGTGCCTGTGGGTTGGAGCTGAGGGAATGCGGGAAGTTTCATTTGTAATTACACAGGTCATAGACACATTTTGCTCAACGTATCAATGCATTTAAATTTCTTTTGGTGAATTTAAAATTTATTGTGTTTCATGGCCTCCTACCACCTAGGCAAGCACCTCAACCCTGAGCCTCACCCCTTTCTGTCTAGTAACTCAATCAGTTCCTTTAGACTGATGTTGTATGTCCGTTTTCGAGTAGGGGCTTCTGTGTGACTGTTTCTGTTTTGTCTTCCCCTGACAGTATACAGGATCCCACTGACCAGTGGAGCAGTTCTAGCATCTTCACCCTTCATTGTGTGTTGATTTCTTCTGACCATAAGTACTTCAGGGGCAAAACTTGCTGAGTATCAGGAAAAAATGTGGAGTCCAGACACTGGGAATTGTGTCTCAAGAATCTGATTTTGTGGTCTAATGTTGAAGTGGCCTGACGGACACCTCCTACCCCTAACCTGCTTTCATAGACTCATGCTAAATGTAGGTCTCTAACCTCCTGTCTTCAGTCTGTATCAGTTTTTATCTGTACTTCCAGTCATGTTCATGCCAAAGCCTGGTGAATGGAATGAAGACACCTGTGAGGAAGGGCAGTCTATGCTTTCCTGCTTGTTAATTTGGTACTTGTCAGGACACCTTTTGCCACAGCAGGTTTATCCTAAGTGTGTATCCTCAGCTCTGAGTCTTCACTGAGCTTTTAGCAATGTCTGTATATGGCATGGGGGTTGGGAGTGAGGAGATGTGTTACAGATGTTCAG
The DNA here is from genome assembly GCA_024803745.1 of Megascapheus bottae. NCBI lineage: Eukaryota > Metazoa > Chordata > Mammalia > Rodentia > Geomyidae > Megascapheus > Megascapheus bottae. The sequence goes on from JANJXV010000033.1 coordinate 2,043,086, forward strand.
GTCTTCATTATATACATCTTACATACACTTTTATTAGGCATTCCAAGGTATTTACATTTGCATGGGTGAATTCCAGTGGTAGTATGTTCACAGGCTAGGTCAGCAACTCCACACTAAGCCCTCTATGTTACGCCTCAGAAGTGGGGTTTTGTCAAGTTTCTAATAAGAATCTTTGGAGGGAAGCAGAAGGCATATCCTAGCACTTTTCCTTCTCTGTCAGACCTTCCAGGTCTTGTTTATCCTTCACCAGGCTCCTGGATGCCTAGCCTTTGTGGTGAGTTGCCTTCGTCTACTTGTGTGCACTCTGAGGAGAAAATGTACCCAGTGTCAGAAGACCAACTGGAGAGGGGCCAGGAGCCTGGCCTAATGGTAGAGTGCTTGCCTAGTATACACAAAGCTCTGGGTTCAATTCTTTGGTACCACACACAGAAAAAAGCCAGTCTTTGGTACCACAGACAGAAAAAGCCGGAAGTGGTGCTGTGACTCAGCATGAATTTTGTGGTCATGGTTCAGAATCAGGTTTGAGCAAGTACTGGGTTTTCTGTTATCCTTACATAGCAGGTTAATAAGTAAGGGTTAGTGTTAAGTGTTACAGAAAGATAGGGAATTATGCTTAGTGAAGGGGTTAATGTTATGGATCTGGTAGTCATTGTGGAAAAGATTAGCATTTGCATTATGGAACAGGTCAGGTTTAAGGTTGGGGCAGAGTGTAGGGAATATGGTAGACAAAATGTGAGGTTGGGGATGTAGTGGAGGAAAATGTTCTAATAATGGTTCAGGAAAGGTTGAAGGAAGAAATTATGGGATGGGTTAGGGTTTGGATATGTTATGGAACGGTCTTCAAAGTGTGTTAGGGGACAGGTGAGGAGCAGAGAACTTGTTAGGAAAGGGGTTATGTAGGTTCTGGGAGTGGGTTAGGATTGGACAAAGTGTTAGTTAGGCAGTTACATATGGATTGGGGCTAGAAGATGGTCTCGGGTGAGGCATAAGATTGGTGGGGCATTACAGTAATTTGTTAGGGTATGAGTGTGGGTTAGGGCACCTGTGAAGATGTGAGTATGGCAGAGTTAGAGTGTATAGCGGGGTACATGGTAGGGAGCATGTGAAGATAATGTTTGGTTTAAGGTGCCTGTTAGGGTTAGGGTTTAGTTTACATGTTAGGGCATGCGTTGAGGGTAGGTTTGGGGTACATGCTAGGGTGCATGGAAGGGCACCTATGTGATTTAGAGTGTGTGTTCGGGTACTTGATTCTGTATGTATTTCATGTTTAGGGTATATGTTAGGGTACAGGTTACAGTTATGGTACATGTTAGGGAACGTTAGGATGAAGGTTCCTGTTAGGGATAGGACACATATTAGAGTATATGTTAGTGTACACTTGGGGTACACGTTAGGGTGCCTGTAAGGGTGGTTTTGAGTACTGCTTGGATACTTGTACTGGTTAGGCAGGGTGGTACATGTTAATGATTAATGTACATTTTAATGTTACGGTACATTGTGTGGTACATGATAAGGTGTGGGTTATGGTACATGTCAAGGTGTGAGTATGGGCAAGAGTTAAGATGTATGATGGAGTATATGTTAGGGAACATGTTAGGATTCATATTAGGGTTAGGGCAAGTTCTAGGGTATGTGTTACATTATGCCTTTGGGGTACATGTTAGGTGCATATGTAGTTTAGAGTATGTATTGGTGGTTAGGGTACATATCAGGATAGGCATTAAATTTAGGGTACATGTCAAGGATATATGTTCGTGTATTGGTTACATTTAGTCCGTGTTGTTAGGGTATTGGTTAGTGTTGTGGTTTTGGATAATAGTAGGTCATGCTTGGGTATATGTTGGGTTACATTTGGGTACATGTAGGGTGCTTGTGAGGGTACCTAGTCTTAGAGTTCATGGTAAAAATCTAGGAT
>JANJXV010000033.1:2050000-2070000 GCA_024803745.1 Megascapheus bottae
AGGTTTAGGGTTAGGGTTACGGTTAGGGGTAGGGTTAGGGTTAGGGTTAGGGTTAGCGTTAGGGGTATGGTTAGGGTTAGGGTAATGGTTAAGGGTAGGGTTGGGGTTATGGTTGGGTTTAAGGGTAGGGGTAGGGTTAGGGGTATGGTAGGGTTAGGCGTAGAGTTAAGTTAGGGTTAGGGTCAGGGGTAGGGTTAGGGTTATGGTTAGGGTTAAGTTTAGAGGTAGGGTTAGGGTAAGATTTAGGATTAAGGTTAGGGGTATGGTTAGTGTTAGGGTTAGGGTTAGGTTTAGGGTTAGTTGTAGGGGTAGGGTTAGGGGTAGGGTTAGGGGTACAGTTAGGGTTAGGATTAGCGTTAGGGTTAGGAGTAGGGTTAGGGTTAAGGTTAAGGTTACTGGTAGGGGTAGGGTTAGGGTTAGGGCTAGGGGTAGTTTTAGGGTTAAGTTAGGGTTAGGGTTAGGGTTGGGGTAAGGTTAGGGTTAGGGTCAGAGTTAGCATTAGGATGAGGGCTAGGGCTGGGTATAGGGTTAGGTTTAGGTTTAGGGTTAGGGTTGGGGTAGGGTTACGGGTATGGTTAGGGTTAGGGTTAGGGTTAGGGTTAGAGTAGTGGTAGGGATATGGTTAAGAGTTGAGTTAGGATTAGGGTTAGGGTTAGGTTAGGGGTAGGGGTATGGTTAGGGTTAGGGTTTTAGAGTTCGGGTTAGGGTTAGGGATTGGGTTAGGGGCAAGGGTAGGGTTAGGGTTAGGGTTAGGGTTACGGTTAAGGGTAGGGTTAGGGTTAGGGTTGGGTTAGCGTTAGGGGTATGGTTAGGGTTAGGGGTAGAGTTAGGGTTAGGTTTAGAGGTAGTGGTAGGCGTAGGGTGTGGATTAGGGTTAGCGGTAGGGTTAGGGTTAGGGGTATTGTTAGGGTTAGGTGTTGGGTTAGGGGTAGGGTTAGGGGTAGGGTTAGGCTTAAGGGTAGGGTTAGGTACTGGGTTAGGGTTAGGGTTAGGGTTAGCATTAGGGGTAGGTTCAGGGTTAGGGTTAGGGTTAGCTTTATGGGTAGGGTTAGGGTTAGGGTTAGGGTAAGGGTCAGGGTTAGGGTTAGGTTTAGGGTTAGGGTAGGGTTAGGGTTAGGGTTAGGGTTACGGTTAGGCGTAGAGGTAGGTTTTGGGTTAGGGTTAGCATTAGGGGGAGGGTTCGGATTAGGGTTAAGGTCACGTGTAGGGTTAGGGTTAGGGTTAGGGTTAGGGTTAGAGGTAGGGTTAGGGTTAGATTTAGGGTTACGGTTAGGGGTAGGGTTATGGTTAGGGTAAGTGGTAGGGGTAGGGTTAAGTGTAGGGGTAGGGGTAGCATTAGTGGTATGGTTAGGGTTAGTGGTAGAGTTAGGGTTCGGGTTAGAGGTAGGGGTAGGCGTAGGGTGTGGATTAGGGTTAGCGGTAGGGTTAGGGTTAGGGTTAGGGGTAGGGGTAGGGTTAGGCTTAAGGGTAGGGTTAGGTACTGGGTTAGGGTTAGGGTTAGGGTTAGCGTTAGGGGTAGGTTTAGGGTTAGGGTTAGGGTTAGCTTTTGGGGTAGGGTTAGGGTAAGGGTTAGGGTTACGGTTAGGGTTACGATTAGGGTTAAGGTTAGGGTTAGGGTAGGGTTAGGGTTAGGGTTACGGTTAGGCGTAGGGTTAGGTTTAGGGTTAGGGTTAGCAGTAGGGGGAGGGTTATGGTTAGGGTTAGGGTTACAGTTAGGGGTAGGGTTAGGCTTAGGGTCAGGGTTAGGGTTAGGGGTGGGGTTAGGGGGACGGTTAGGCTTAGTGGTACGGTTAGGTTTAGGGTTAGGGTGAGGGTGAGGGTTAGGTGTAGGGTTAGGGTTAGGGTTAGGGTGAGGGTTAGTGGTAAGGGTAGGATTGGGGATAGGGTTAGGTTTAGGTTTAGGGTTAGGGTTAGGGGTAGGTTTAGGGTTAGGGTTAGGGGTAGGGTTAGGGCTAGGGTTAGTGGTAGGGTTAGTGTTAGGGGTAGGGTTTGGGTTAGGGTTAGGGTTAGGGCTAGGGTTAGGGCTAGGGTTAGGGTTAGGTTAGGGGTAGGGGTAGGGTTAGGGTTAGGGTTAGGTTAGGGGTAGGGGAAGGGGTAAGGGTAGGGTTAGGGTTTTAGGGTTAGTGTTAGGGTTAGGGGTAGGGGTAGGGTTAGCCTTAGGTTTAGGGTTAGGGTTACGGTTAGGGGTAGGGTTAGGGTTAGGGTTAGCGTTAGGGGTATGGTTAGGGTTAATGTTAGGGTTACCTTTAGGGGTAGGGTTAGGGTTATGGTTAGGGTTAGGGATTGGGGTAGGGGTAGGGGTAGGGCTAGAGTTAGGCTTAGGGGTAGGGATAGGGTTAGGGTTAGGGGTAGGGTTAGCGTTAGGGGTAGGGTTATGGTTAGGGTTAGTGGTAGAGTGAGTGGTAGGGATAGGGTTAAGGGTTGGGTTAGGGTTAGGTTTAGAGTTAGGTTAGGGGTAGGTGTAGGGGCATCGTTACGGTTAGGGTTTTAGGGTTCTGGTTAGGGTTAGGGATAGGGTTAGGGGTACGGGTAGGGTTAGGGTTAGGGGTAGGGTTACGGTTACGGGTAGGGTTAGGGTTAGGGTTAGGATTAGCGTTAGGGGTATGGTTAGGGTTAGGGGTAGATTTAGGGTTAGGGTTAGAGGTAGGGGTAGGCCTAGGGTGTGGATTAGGGTTGGCGGTAGGGTTAGGGTTAGGGTTAGGGGTAGGGGTAGGGGTAGGGATAGGGTTAGGTGTTGGGTTAGGGGTAGGGTTAGGGGTAGGGTTAGGGGTAGGGTTAGGCTTAAGGTTTGGGTTAGGTACAGGGTTAGGGTTAGAGTTAGGGTTAAGGTTAAGGGTATGTTTAGGGTTAGGGTTGGGGTTAGATTTATGGGTAGGGTTAGGGTTAGGGTTAGGGTTAGATGTAGGGTCAGGGTTAGGGTTAGGATTAGGGTTAGGTTTGGGTTAGGGTTAGGGTTAGGGTTAGGGTTAAGGGTAGGTTTAGGGTTAGGATTAGGGTTAGGGCTAGGGTTAGGATTAGGGTTAGGGGTAAGGTTAGGGTTAGGGTTAGGTTTAGGGTTAGGGGTAGGGTTATGGTTAGGGTTAGTGGTAGGGGTAAGGTTAGGGTAGGGTGAGGGTTAGGGGTAGGGGTAGAGGTACAATTAGGGTTGGGGATAGGATTAGGGTTAGGGTTAGGGTTAGCGTTAGGGGTAGGTTTAGGGTTAGTGTTCGGGTTAGCTTTAGGGGTAGGGTTAGGGTTATGGTTAGGGTTAGGGATTGGGGTAGGGGTAGGTGTAGGGCTAGAGTTAGGGTTAGGGGTAGGGGTAGGGTTAGGGGTAGGGGTAGGGTTAGGGTTAGGTTTAGGGTTAGGGTAGTGTTAGCGTTAGGGGTAGGGTTATGGTTAGAGTTAGTGGTAGGGGTAAGGTTAGGGGTAGGGTGAGGGTTAGGGTTAGTGTTCGGGTTAGGGGTAGGGGTAGGGGTACAGTTAGGGTTAGGGATAGGGTTAGGGTTAGGGTTCAGATTCGGGTTAGGGGTAGGGTTAGGTTTAGGTTTAGGGTTAGAGTGAGTGGTAGGGATAGGGTTAAGAGTTGAGTTACGGTTAGGGTTAGGCTTAGGTTAGGGGTATGGGTAGGGGTATGGTTAGGGTTAGGGTTTTAGAGTGCGGGTTAGGGTTAGGGATAGGGTTAGGGGTAAGGGTAGTGTTAGGGTTAGGGTTAGGGGTATGGTTAGGGTTAGGGGTAGAGTTAGGGTTAGGGTTAGAGGTAGTGGTAGGCGTAGGGTGTGGATTAGGGTTAGCGGTATGGTTAGGGGTAGGGGTAGGGTTAGGGGTAGGGTTAGGGTTAGGTGTTGGGTTAGGGGTAGGGTTAGGGGTAGGGTTAGGCTTAAGGGTAGGGTTAGGTACTGGGTTAGGGTTAGGGTTAGGGTTAGCGTTAGGGGTAGGTTTAGGGTTAGGGTTAGGGTTAGCTTTATGGGTAGGGTTAGGGTTAGGGTTAGGGTTAGGGTAAGGGTCAGGGTTAGGGTTAGGATTTGGGTTAGGGTTAGGGTTAGGGTAGGGTTAGGGTTAGGGTTAGGGTTACGGTTAGGCGTAGGGTTAGGTTTAGGGTTAGGGTTAGCATTAGGGGGAGGGTTCGGATTAGGGTTAGGGTCAGGTGTAGGGTTAGGGTTAGGGTTAGGGTTAGGGTAACGGTTAGAGGTAGGGTTAGGTTTAGATTTAGGGTTACGTTTAGGGGTATGGTTAGGGTTAGGGTTAGGGGTTAGGGTAGGGGTAGGGTTATTGTTAGGGTAAGTGGTAGGGGTAGGGTTAGGTGTAGGGGTAGGGTTAGCGTTAGTGGTATGGTTAGGGTTAGTGGTAGAGTTAGGGTTCGGGTTAGAGGTAGGGGTAGGCGTAGGGTGTGGATTAGGGTTAGCGGTAGGGTTAGGGTTAGGATTAGGGGTAGGGGTAGGGTTAGGGTTAGGTGTTGGGTTAGGGGTAGGGTTAGGGGTAGGGTTAGGATTAGGTTTAGGCTTAATGGTATGGTTAGGTACAGGGTTAGGGTTAGGGTTAGGATTAGCGTTAGGGGTAGGTTTAGGGTTAGGGTTAGGGTTAGCTTTAGGGGTAGGGTTAGGGTTAGGGGTAGGGGTAGGGTCAGGTTTAGGATTAGGATTAGGGTTAAGGTTAGGATTAGGGTAGGGTTAGGGTTAGTGTTACGGTTAGGCGTAGGGTTAGGTTTAGGTTTAAGGTTAGCATTAGGGGGAGGGTTATGGTTAGGGTTAGGGTTACAGTTAGGTGTAGGTTTAGGCTTAGGGTCAGGGTTAGGTTTAGGGGTGGGGTTAGGGGGAGGGTTAGGCTTAGTGGTACGGTTAGGGTTAGGGTGAGGGTGAGAGTGAGGGTTAGGTGTAGGGTTAGGGTTAGGGTTAGGGTGAGTGTTAGTGGTAAGGGTAGGGTTAGGGATAGGGTTAGGGTTAGGTTTAGGGTTAGGGGTAGGGTTAGGGTTAGGGTTAGGGGTAGGGTTAGGGCTAGGTTTAGTGGTAGGGTTAGGGTTAGGGTTAGGGTTAGGGCTAGGGTTAGGTTAGGGGTAGGGTAGGGGTAGGGTTAGGGTTAGGTTTAGAGTTAGGGTTAGGGTTAGTGGTAGGGTTAGGGTTAGTGGTAGGGTTAGGGCTAGTGTTAGGGTTAGGTTAGGGGTAGGGGTAGGGTTAGGGTTAGGGTTAGGGTTAGGTTAGGGGTATGGGAAGGGGTAGGGTTAGGGTTAGTGTTTTAGGGTTAGGATTAGGGGTAGGTGTAGGGTTAGCCTTAGGTTTAGGGTTAGGGTTACGGTTAGGGGTAGGGTTAGGGTTAGGGTTAGCGTTAGGGTATGGTTAGGGTTAGGGTTATGGTTAAGTGTATGGTTGGGGTTATGGTTGGGTTTAAGGTTAGGGGTAGGGTTAGGGGTATGGTAGGGTTAGGCGTAGAGTTAGGGTTAGGGTTAGGGTCAGGGGTAGGGTTAGGGTTAGGGTTACGGTTACGGTTACAGGTAGGGTTAGGGTTAGATTTAGGGTTATGGTTAGGGGTATGGTGAGGGTTATTTTTAGGGTTAGCTTTAGGGGTAGGGTTAGGGTTATGGTTAGGGTTAGGGATTGGGGTAGGGGTAGGGGTAGGGCTAGAGTTAGGCTAGGGTTGGGGTAGGGTTAGGGTTAGGGGTAGGGTTAGCGTTAGGGGTAGGGTTATGGTTAGGGTTAGTGGTAGGGGTAAGGTTAGGGGTAGGGTTAGGGGTAGGGTTAGGGTTAGGGTTAGGGTTAGAGTGAGTGGTACGGATAGGGTTAAGGGTTGGGTTAGGGTTAGGTTTAGGGTTAGGTTAGGGGTAGGGGTAGGGGCATCGTTACGGTTAGGGTTTTAGGGTTCGGGTTAGGGATAGGGATAGGGTTAGGGGTAAGGGTAGGGTTAGGGTTAGGAGTAGGGTTACGGTTAAGTGTAGGGTTAGGGTTAGGGTTAGGATTAGTGTTAGGTGTATGGTTAGGATAAGGGGTAGAGTTAGGGTTAGGGTGAGAGATAGGGGTAGGTGTAGGGTGTGGATTAGGGTTAGCGGTAGGGTTAGGGGTAGGGGTAGGGGTAGGGGTAGGGTTAGGGTTAGGTGTTGGGTTAGGGGTAGGGTTAGGCGTAGGGTTAGGTGTAGGGTTAGGCTTAAGGTTAGGGTTAGGTACAGGGTTAGGTTTAGGGTTAGGGTTAACGTTAGGGGTACCTTTAGGGTTAGGGTTGGGGTTAGCTTTATGGGTAGGGTTAGGGTTAGGGTTAGGGTTAGGTGTAGGGTCAGGGTTAGGGTTAGGATTAGGGTTAGGGTTAGGGTAGGTTAGGGTTAGGGTTAGGGTTACGGTTAGGCGTAGGTTTAGGGTTAGTATTAGGGGGAGGGTTAGGGTTAGGGTTAGGGTTATGGGTAAGGGTAGGGTTAGGCTTAGGGTCAGGGTTAGGGTTAGGGGTGGGGTTAGGGGTAGGGTTAGGCTTAGTGGTACGGTTAGGGTTAGGGTTTTCGTTAGGGTTAGGGTTAGGTTTAGCGTTAAAGGTAGGGTTAGGGTTAGGGTTAGGGTTACGGTTAGGGGTAGGGTTAGGGTTAGAGTTAGGGTTACGGTTAGGGGTAGGGTTAGGGTTAGGTTATGGGTAGGGTTAGGTTTAGGGTTAGGGTTAGAGTTAGCATTAGGGGTAGGGGTAGGCTTAGGGTTAGGGTCACCTTTAAGGGTAGGGGTAGGGTTAGGGGGAGGTTTAAGGTTAGGGATATTGTTAGGGTTAGGATTAGGGTTAGGGTTAGGGTTAGGGTTAGCGTTAGGGGTAGGTTTAGGGTTAGGGTCAGGGTTAGGGGTATTGTAAGGGTTAGGGTTAGGTTAGGATCAGGGGTAGGGTTAGGGTTAGGGTTAGGGTTAGGGTTAGCGTTAGGGGTAGGGTAAGGTTAGGGTCAGGGTTAGGGGTATTGTAAGGATTAGGGTTAGGGTTAGGGTCAGGGGTAGTGTTAGGGTTAGGGTTAGGAATAAGGTTAGGGTTAGGGTTAGGTTTAGGGTTACGGGTAGTGTTAGGGTTAATGTTAGGTTTAGGGTTAGCGTTAGGGGTAGGGTTAGGGTTAGGATTAGGGTCACGGTTAGTGTTAGAGTTAGGAAAAGTGGTAGGGTTTGTTTTAGGGTTAGTTTTAGGGTTAGGATTAGGGTTAGGATTAGGGTTAGGGTTAGGGGTAGGGTTAGGGTTAGGGTTAGGAATAGGGTTATGATTAGGGTTAGGATTAGGGGTAGGGTTAGGGTTAGGTTTAGGTTTAGGTTTAGGGTTAGGGTTAGCCTTAGTGGTAGGGTTAGGGTTAGGGTTAGGGTTAGGGTTAGCGGTAGGGTTAGGGTTGGGTTTAGGATTCCGGTTAGGGTTAGGGTTAGGTTTAGGGGTAGGGGTAGAAGTAGGCTTAGCATTAGGGTTAGGGCTAGGGTTAGCGTTAGGGGTAGGGTCAGAGTTAGGGTTACGGTGAGGGGTAGGTTTAGGGTTAGGGTTAGGGGTAGGGTGTGGTGTATGGTTAGGGTTAGGGTTAGGGGTAGGGGTAGGGGTAGGGGTAGGGTTAGGGGTAGGGGTAGGTTTACAGATGAGGTTAGGCTTAGGGTTAGGTGTACGGATAGGGGTAGGGTTAATAGTAGTGTTAGGGTTAGTGTTAGGGGTAGGGGTAGTGGTAGAGGTAGAGTTTGGGTTAGGGTTAGGGTTAGGGGTAGGTTTAGGGTTAGGGTTACGGTTAGGTTTAGGGTTATGGGTAGGGTTAGGGATAGGGTTCGGTTAAGGGTTAGATTTAGGGGTAGGGTTAGGGGTAGGGTTAGGGTTAGGGTTCCGGTTAGGGTTAGGGTTAGGGTTAGGGTTAAGGTTATCCTTAGGGATAGGGTTACTGTTAGGGTTAGGGTTAGGGTAAAGGTTATCTTTAGGGGGAGGTTTAGGGTTAGGGTTAGGGTTAGGGTTAGATACAGGGTTACGAGTAGGGTAGGGTTTGGGTTAGGGTTAGGGTTAGGGTTAGGATTAGGGTTAGGGGTATGGTTAGGGGTAGGTTAGGGTTAGGGTTAGGGTTAGGGGTTGTGGTAGGGGAAGGGGTAGGGTTCGGGATAGGGCTAGGGCTACGGTTAGGGTTAGGGCTAGGGGTAGTTTTAGGGTTAAGTTAGGGTTAGGGTTAGGTTTGGGGTAAGGTTAGGGTTAGGGTGAGAGTTAGCGTTAGGGTGAGGGTTAGGGTTAGGATTAGGGTTAGGGTTAGGGGTAGGGTAGGGGTAGGGTTAGGATTAGGGTTAGGATTAGGGTTAGGGTTAGGGTTAGGGTTAGGGTTAGGGTTAGGGGTATGGGTAGGGGTAGGGGGAGGGGTAGAGTTTGGATTAGGTAAGGGTTAGGGGTAGGGTTAGGGTTAGGGTTACGGTTAGGGTTAGGGTCAGGGGTAAGTGTTGGGTTAGGTTTAGGGTTAGGGTTAGGTTTAGGGGTAGGGTTAGGAGTAGGGTTAGGGTTAGGGTTAGGGGTAGGGGTTGGGTTTGGGTTAGGGTTAGGGTTAGGGTTATGGGTAAGAGTAGGGGTAGGGTTATGTTTAGGGTTAGGGTTAGGGTTAAGGGTCGTGGTAGAGTTAGGTTTATGGGTAGGGTTAGGGATAGGAGTAGGGTTAGGGTTAGGGTTAGTGTTAGGGGTAGGGTTAGGGTAAGGTTTAGGGGTAGGGTTAGGGTTAGGGTTAGGGTTAGGGTTAACGTTAGGGGTAGGGTTAGGGTTAGGGTGAGGGTCACGGTTAGGGTTCGATTTAGGAGAAGGGGTAGGGTTAGTTTTAGGGTTAGTTTTAGGGTTAGGGGTAGGGTTAGGGTTAGGGATAAGGTTAGGAATAGGGTTAGGGTTAGGATTAGGGGTAGGGTTAGGGTTAGGTTTAGGTTTAGTGTTAGGGTTAGGGTTAGCCTTAGTGGTAGGGTTAGGGTTAGGGTTAGGGTTACGGTTAGCGGTAGGGTTAGGGTTGGGTTTAGGATTCCGGTTAGGGTTAGGATTAGGGTTAGGGGTAGAAGTAGGCTTAGGATTAGGGTTAGGGCTAGGGTTAGCGTTAGAGGTAGGGTCAGAGTTAGAGTTATGGTTACGGGTAGGGTTAGGGTTAGTGTTCGGGGTAGGGGTAGGGGTAGGTTTAGGGTTAGGGTTAGGGTTAGGGTAAAGGTTATTGTTAGGGGTAGGGTTAGATTTAGGGTTAGGGTTAGGGTTAGATTTAGGGTTACGAGTAGGGTAGGGTTTGGGTTAGGATTAGGGAGAGGGTTAGGGTTAGGGTTAGGGGTAGGGGTTGCGGTAGGGGTAGGGGTAGGGTTCGGGATAGTGCTAGGGCTAGGGTTAGGGTTAGGGGTAGGGGTAGGGTTAGGGTTAAGTTAGGGTTAGGGTTAGGGTTGGGGGTAGGGTTGGGGTTAGGGGTAGGGTTAGGGGTAGGGTTAGGGTTAGGGTTAGGGTTAGTGGTAGGGTACGGTTAGGGTTAGGGTTAGGGGTAGGGTAGGGGTAGGGTTAGGAGTAGGGTTAGGATTAGGGTTAGGGTTAGGGTTAGGTTTACGGTTAGGGTTAGCGTTAGGGGTAGGTTTAGGTTTAGGGTTAGTGTTACGGTTAGGGGTAGGGTTAGGGTTAGGGTTAATGTTAGGGGTAGGGTTAGGGTTAGGGTTAAGGGTAGGGTTAGGGGTAGGGGTACAGTTAGGGTTAGGGTTAGCTTTAAGTTTAGGGTTGGGTTAGGGTTAGGTTTAGGGTTAGGTTAGGGGTAGGGGTAGGGGCATCGTTACGGTTGTGGTTTTAGGGTTCGGGTTAGGGATAGGGATAGGGTTAGGGGTAAGGGTAGGGTTAGGGTTAGGAGTAGGGTTACGGTTAAGTGTAGGGTTAGGGTTAGGGTTAGGATTAGTGTTAGGTGTATGGTTAGGATAAGGGGTAGAGTTAGGGTTAGGGTGAGAGATAGGGGTAGGTGTAGGGTGTGGATTAGGGTTAGCGGTAGGGTTAGGGGTAGGGGTAGGGGTAGGGGTAGGGTTAGGGTTAGGTGTTGGGTTAGGGGTAGGGTTAGGCGTAGGGTTAGGTGTAGGGTTAGGCTTAAGGTTAGGGTTAGGTACAGGGTTAGGTTTAGGGTTAGGGTTAACGTTAGGGGTACCTTTAGGGTTAGGGTTGGGGTTAGCTTTATGGGTAGGGTTAGGGTTAGGGTTAGGGTTAGGTGTAGGGTCAGGGTTAGGGTTAGGATTAGGGTTAGGGTTAGGGTAGGGTTAGGGTTAGGGTTAGGGTTACGGTTAGGCGTAGGTTTAGGGTTAGTATTAGGGGGAGGGTTAGGGTTAGGGTTAGGGTTATGGGTAAGGGTAGGGTTAGGCTTAGGGTCAGGGTTAGGGTTAGGGGTGGGGTTAGGGGTAGGGTTAGGCTTAGTGGTACGGTTAGGGTTAGGGTTTTCGTTAGGGTTAGGGTTAGGTTTAGCGTTAAAGGTAGGGTTAGGGTTAGGGTTAGGGTTACGGTTAGGGGTAGGGTTAGGGTTAGAGTTAGGGTTACGGTTAGGGGTAGGGTTAGGGTTAGGTTATGGGTAGGGTTAGGTTTAGGGTTAGGGTTAGAGTTAGCATTAGGGGTAGGGGTAGGCTTAGGGTTAGGGTCACCTTTAAGGGTAGGGGTAGGGTTAGGGGGAGGTTTAAGGTTAGGGATATTGTTAGGGTTAGGATTAGGGTTAGGGTTAGGGTTAGGGTTAGCGTTAGGGGTAGGTTTAGGGTTAGGGTCAGGGTTAGGGGTATTGTAAGGGTTAGGGTTAGGTTAGGATCAGGGGTAGGGTTAGGGTTAGGGTTAGGGTTAGGGTTAGCGTTAGGGGTAGGGTAAGGTTAGGGTCAGGGTTAGGGGTATTGTAAGGATTAGGGTTAGGGTTAGGGTCAGGGGTAGTGTTAGGGTTAGGGTTAGGAATAAGGTTAGGGTTAGGGTTAGGTTTAGGGTTACGGGTAGTGTTAGGGTTAATGTTAGGTTTAGGGTTAGCGTTAGGGGTAGGGTTAGGGTTAGGATTAGGGTCACGGTTAGTGTTAGAGTTAGGAAAAGTGGTAGGGTTTGTTTTAGGGTTAGTTTTAGGGTTAGGATTAGGGTTAGGATTAGGGTTAGGGTTAGGGGTAGGGTTAGGGTTAGGGTTAGGAATAGGGTTATGATTAGGGTTAGGATTAGGGGTAGGGTTAGGGTTAGGTTTAGGTTTAGGTTTAGGGTTAGGGTTAGCCTTAGTGGTAGGGTTAGGGTTAGGGTTAGGGTTAGGGTTAGCGGTAGGGTTAGGGTTGGGTTTAGGATTCCGGTTAGGGTTAGGGTTAGGTTTAGGGGTAGGGGTAGAAGTAGGCTTAGCATTAGGGTTAGGGCTAGGGTTAGCGTTAGGGGTAGGGTCAGAGTTAGGGTTACGGTGAGGGGTAGGTTTAGGGTTAGGGTTAGGGGTAGGGTGTGGTGTATGGTTAGGGTTAGGGTTAGGGGTAGGGGTAGGGGTAGGGGTAGGGTTAGGGGTAGGGGTAGGTTTACAGGTGAGGTTAGGCTTAGGGTTAGGTGTACGGATAGGGGTAGGGTTAATAGTAGTGTTAGGGTTAGTGTTAGGGGTAGGGGTAGTGGTAGAGGTAGAGTTTGGGTTAGGGTTAGGGTTAGGGGTAGGTTTAGGGTTAGGGTTACGGTTAGGTTTAGGGTTATGGGTAGGGTTAGGGATAGGGTTCGGTTAAGGGTTAGATTTAGGGGTAGGGTTAGGGGTAGGGTTAGGGTTAGGGTTCCGGTTAGGGTTAGGGTTAGGGTTAGGGTTAAGGTTATCCTTAGGGATAGGGTTACTGTTAGGGTTAGGGTTAGGGTAAAGGTTATCTTTAGGGGGAGGTTTAGGGTTAGGGTTAGGGTTAGGGTTAGATACAGGGTTACGAGTAGGGTAGGGTTTGGGTTAGGGTTAGGGTTAGGGTTAGGATTAGGGTTAGGGGTATGGTTAGGGGTAGGTTAGGGTTAGGGTTAGGGTTAGGGGTTGTGGTAGGGGAAGGGGTAGGGTTCGGGATAGGGCTAGGGCTACGGTTAGGGTTAGGGCTAGGGGTAGTTTTAGGGTTAAGTTAGGGTTAGGGTTAGGTTTGGGGTAAGGTTAGGGTTAGGGTGAGAGTTAGCGTTAGGGTGAGGGTTAGGGTTAGGATTAGGGTTAGGGTTAGGGGTAGGGTAGGGGTAGGGTTAGGATTAGGGTTAGGATTAGGGTTAGGGTTAGGGTTAGGGTTAGGGTTAGGGTTAGGGGTATGGGTAGGGGTAGGGGGAGGGGTAGAGTTTGGATTAGGTAAGGGTTAGGGGTAGGGTTAGGGTTAGGGTTACGGTTAGGGTTAGGGTCAGGGGTAAGTGTTGGGTTAGGTTTAGGGTTAGGGTTAGGTTTAGGGGTAGGGTTAGGAGTAGGGTTAGGGTTAGGGTTAGGGGTAGGGGTTGGGTTTGGGTTAGGGTTAGGGTTAGGGTTATGGGTAAGAGTAGGGGTAGGGTTATGTTTAGGGTTAGGGTTAGGGTTAAGGGTCGTGGTAGAGTTAGGTTTATGGGTAGGGTTAGGGATAGGAGTAGGGTTAGGGTTAGGGTTAGTGTTAGGGGTAGGGTTAGGGTAAGGTTTAGGGGTAGGGTTAGGGTTAGGGTTAGGGTTAGGGTTAACGTTAGGGGTAGGGTTAGGGTTAGGGTGAGGGTCACGGTTAGGGTTCGATTTAGGAGAAGGGGTAGGGTTAGTTTTAGGGTTAGTTTTAGGGTTAGGGGTAGGGTTAGGGTTAGGGATAAGGTTAGGAATAGGGTTAGGGTTAGGATTAGGGGTAGGGTTAGGGTTAGGTTTAGGTTTAGTGTTAGGGTTAGGGTTAGCCTTAGTGGTAGGGTTAGGGTTAGGGTTAGGGTTACGGTTAGCGGTAGGGTTAGGGTTGGGTTTAGGATTCCGGTTAGGGTTAGGATTAGGGTTAGGGGTAGAAGTAGGCTTAGGATTAGGGTTAGGGCTAGGGTTAGCGTTAGAGGTAGGGTCAGAGTTAGAGTTATGGTTACGGGTAGGGTTAGGGTTAGTGTTCGGGGTAGGGGTAGGGGTAGGTTTAGGGTTAGGGTTAGGGTTAGGGTAAAGGTTATTGTTAGGGGTAGGGTTAGATTTAGGGTTAGGGTTAGGGTTAGATTTAGGGTTACGAGTAGGGTAGGGTTTGGGTTAGGATTAGGGAGAGGGTTAGGGTTAGGGTTAGGGGTAGGGGTTGCGGTAGGGGTAGGGGTAGGGTTCGGGATAGTGCTAGGGCTAGGGTTAGGGTTAGGGGTAGGGGTAGGGTTAGGGTTAAGTTAGGGTTAGGGTTAGGGTTGGGGGTAGGGTTGGGGTTAGGGGTAGGGTTAGGGGTAGGGTTAGGGTTAGGGTTAGGGTTAGTGGTAGGGTACGGTTAGGGTTAGGGTTAGGGGTAGGGTAGGGGTAGGGTTAGGAGTAGGGTTAGGATTAGGGTTAGGGTTAGGGTTAGGTTTACGGTTAGGGTTAGCGTTAGGGGTAGGTTTAGGTTTAGGGTTAGTGTTACGGTTAGGGGTAGGGTTAGGGTTAGGGTTAATGTTAGGGGTAGGGTTAGGGTTAGGGTTAAGGGTAGGGTTAGGGGTAGGGGTACAGTTAGGGTTAGGGTTAGCTTTAAGTTTAGGGTTGGGTTAGGGTTAGGTTTAGGGTTAGGTTAGGGGTAGGGGTAGGGGCATCGTTACGGTTGTGGTTTTAGGGTTCGGGTTAGGGATAGGGATAGGGTTAGGGGTAAGGGTAGGGTTAGGGTTAGGAGTAGGGTTACGGTTAAGTGTAGGGTTAGGGTTAGGGTTAGGATTAGTGTTAGGTGTATGGTTAGGATAAGGGGTAGAGTTAGGGTTAGGGTGAGAGATAGGGGTAGGTGTAGGGTGTGGATTAGGGTTAGCGGTAGGGTTAGGGGTAGGGGTAGGGGTAGGGGTAGGGTTAGGGTTAGGTGTTGGGTTAGGGGTAGGGTTAGGCGTAGGGTTAGGTGTAGGGTTAGGCTTAAGGTTAGGGTTAGGTACAGGGTTAGGTTTAGGGTTAGGGTTAACGTTAGGGGTACCTTTAGGGTTAGGGTTGGGGTTAGCTTTATGGGTAGGGTTAGGGTTAGGGTTAGGGTTAGGTGTAGGGTCAGGGTTAGGGTTAGGATTAGGGTTAGGGTTAGGGTAGGGTTAGGGTTAGGGTTAGGGTTACGGTTAGGCGTAGGTTTAGGGTTAGTATTAGGGGGAGGGTTAGGGTTAGGGTTAGGGTTATGGGTAAGGGTAGGGTTAGGCTTAGGGTCAGGGTTAGGGTTAGGGGTGGGGTTAGGGGTAGGGTTAGGCTTAGTGGTACGGTTAGGGTTAGGGTTTTCGTTAGGGTTAGGGTTAGGTTTAGCGTTAAAGGTAGGGTTAGGGTTAGGGTTACGGTTAGGGGTAGGGTTAGGGTTAGAGTTAGGGTTACGGTTAGGGGTAGGGTTAGGGTTAGGGTTAGGGTTAGGTTTAGGGGTAGGGTTAGGGTTAGGGTTAGGTTTAGGGGTAGGGTTAGGGTTAGGGTTAGGTTTAGGGGTAGGGTTAGGGTTAGGGTTAGGAGTAGCGGTAGGGGTAGTTTTACTGGTAGGGTTAGGGTTTAAGGTTAGGGTTAGGGTTATGGGTAGGGGTAGGGTTTGGGTTAGGGTTAGGGTGAGGTTTAGGGGTAGGGTTAGGGTTAGGGTTAGGATTAGTGGTAGGGGTAGGGTTAGGTGTAGGATTAGGGTTAGGGTTAGGGTTAGTGGTAGGGTTACGGTTAGGGTTAGGCTTAGTGTCGGTTTTGGGTTAGGGTTAGGCTTACGGTTAGGGTTAGGGTTAGGGTTAGTGGTAGGGTTAGGGTGAGGTGTAGGGTTATGGTTAGGATTCGGTTTAGGTTAGGGGTAGAGGTAGGGGTAGGGTTAGCGTTAGGGTTTTAGGGTTAGGATTAGTGGTAGGGGTAGGGTTAGGTGTAGGATTAGGGTTAGGGTTAGGGTGAGGGGTAGGGTTAGGGTTAGGGTTAGGCTTAGTGTCGTTTTAGGGTTAGGGTTAGGCTTACGGTTACTGGTAGGGTTAGGGTTAGGGGTAGGGTTAGGGTTAGGTTTAGGGTTAGGGTTAATGTTAGGGTTAGGGTTGGGGGTAAGGTTAGGGTTAGGGTTAGGTTTAGGTTAGGGGTAGGGGTAGGGTTAGGGTTAGGGTTAGGGTTTTAGGGTTAGGGTTAGGGTTAGGGGTAGGGGTAGGGGTATGGTTAGGGTTAGGTTTAGGTTTAGGGGTAGGGTTAGGGTTAGGTTTAGAGTTTGGGTTAGCGTTAGGGGCATGGTTAGGTGTAGGGTTAGTGTTATGGTTAGGGGTAGGTTTAGGGTTATGGTTAGGGGTAGGGATAGCGGTAGGGTTAGGGTTAGAGTTAGGGTTAGGGTTAGCGTTTGGGTAGGGTTAGGGTGAGGTTTAGGGAAACGGTTAAGAGTATGGTTAGGAGTAGTGTTAGGGTTAGGGGTAGGGTTAGGGTTAGGGGTAGGGGTAGGGTTAGGGTTAGGGGTTAGGGTTAGGGTTAGGTTTAGGGTTAGTTGTAGGGGTAGGGTTAGGGGTAGAGTTAGGGGTAGGTTTATGGTTATGTTTACTGTTAGGATTAGGGTTAGGTTTAGGGTTAGGGCTAGGGCAAGGTTTAAGGTTAGGGATAGGGTTAGGTTTAGTTTTAGGGGTAGGGTTAGGGTTAGGGTTAGGGATAGTGGTAGGGTAGGGTTAGGGGTCGGGTTAGGGTTAGAGTTAGGGTTAGGGTTAGGGGTAGGGGTAGGGTTACTGTTTGGGTTTTAGGGTTAGGGTTAGGATTATGGTTAGGGTTAGGGGTAGGAGTAGGGTTAGTGTTAGGTTTAGGGGCAGAGTTAGGTTTAGATTTAGGGGTAGCGTTTGGGTTAGTGTTAGCGGTAGGGTTAGGGTTAGGTTTAGGGTTAGAGTTAGGGTTAGGGGTAGGGTTAGGGTTAGGGTTAGGGTTAGGGTTATGATTAAGCGTAGGGTTAGGGTTAGCTTTAGGGGGAGGGTTAGGGTTAGGGTTACGGGTAGGGGTAGGGTTAGGCTTAGGGTCAGGGTTAGGGTTAGGGTTAGGGTTACGGTTAGGGGTAGGGTTAGGGTTAGAGTTACGGTTAAGGTAAGGGGTAGGGTTAGGGTTAGGTTATGGGTTGGGTTAGGTGTAGGGTTAGGGGTAGGGTTAGCGTTAGGGGTAGGGTTATGGTTAGGGTTAGTGGTAGGGGTAAGGTTAGGGGTAGGGTGAGGGTTAGGTTTAGTGTTCGGGTTAGGGGTACGGGTAGGGGTACAATTAGGGTTGGGGATAGGGTTAGGGTTAGGGTTAGGGTTAGCGTTATGGGTAGGTTTAGGGTTAGTGTTAGGGTTAGCTTTAGGGGTAGGGTTAGGGTTATGGTTAGGGTTTGGGATAGGGGTAGGGGTAGGTGTAGGGCTAGAGATAGGGTTAGGGGTAGGTGTAGGGTTAGGGTTAGGGGTAGGGTTAGGGTTAGGGTTAGGGGTAGGGTTAGCGTTAGGGGTAGGGTTATGGTTAGGGTTAGTTGTAGGGGTAAGGTTAGGGGTAGGGTGAGGGTTAGGGTTAGTGTTCGGGTTAGGGGTAGGGGTAGGGGTACAGTTAGGGTTAGGGATAGGGTTAGGGTTAGGGTTCAGGTTCGGGTTAGTGGTAGGGTTAGGGTTAGGGTTAGGGTTAGAGTGAGTGGTAGGGATAGGGTTAAGTGTTGAGTTACGGTTGGGGTTAGGGTTAGGTTAGGGGTAGGGGTAGGGTTAGGGTTAGGCTTTTAGTGTTCGTGTTAGGGTTAGGGTTAGGGTTAGCTTTATGGGTAGGGTTAGGGTTAGGCTTAGGGTAAGGTTCAGGGTTAGGGTTAGGATTAGGGTTAGGGTTAGGGTTAGGGTAGGGTAAGGGTTAGGGTTAGGGTACGGTTAGGCGTCGGGTTAGGTTTAGGGTTAGGGTTAGCATTAGGGGGAGGGTTCAGATTAGGGTTAGGGTCAGGTGTAGGGTTAGGGTTAGGGTTAGGGTTAGGGTTACGGTTAGAGGTAGGGTTAGGGTTAGATTTAGGGTTACGGTTAGGGGTATGGTTAGGGTTAGGTTAGGGGTAAGGGTAGGGGTAGGGTTAGGGTTAGGGTAAGTGGTAGGGGTAGGGTTAGGTGTAGGGGTAGGGGTAGCGTTAGTGGTATGGTTAGGGTTAGTGGTAGAGTTAGGGTTCGGGTTAGTGGTAGGGGTAGGCGTAGGGTGTGGATTAGGGTTAGCGGTAGGGTTAGGTGTTGGGTTAGGGGTAGGGTTAGGGGTAGGGTTAGGGTTAGGGTTAGGCTTAATGGTAGGTTTAAGTACAGGGTTAGGGTTATTGTTAGGGTTAGCGTTTGGGGTAGGTTTAGGGTTAGGGTTAGGGTTAGCTTTAGGGGTAGGTTTAGGGTTAGGGTTAGGGGTAGGGTTATGGCCAGGGTTAGGGTTAGGATTAGGGTTAAGGTTAGGGTTAGGGTAGGGTTAGGGTTATGGTTACGGTTAGGCGTAGGCTTAGGTTTAGGTTTAGGGTTAGCATTAGGGGGAGGTTTATGGTTAGGGTTAGGGTTACAGTTAGGGGTAGGGTTAGGCTTAGGGTCAGGGTTAGGGTTAGGGGTGGGGTTAGGGGGAGGGTTACGCTTAGTGGTACGGTTAGGGTTAGTGTTAGGGTGAGGGTTAGGTGTAGGGTTAGGGTTAGGGTTAGGGTGAGGGTTAGTTGTAAGGGTCGGGTTAGGGATAGGTTTAGGGTTAGGTTTAGGTTTAGGGTTAGGGGTAGGGTAGGGTTAGGTTTAGGGCTAGGGTTAGGGTTAGGTTAGGGGTAGGGGTAGGGTTAGGGTTAGCGTTAGGGGTATGGTTAGGGTTAGGGTTACGGTTTTGGTTAAGTGTATGGTTGGGATTATGGTTGGGTTTAAGGGTAGGGGTAGGGTTAGGGGTATGGTAGGGTTAGGCGTAGAGTTAGGGTTAGGGTTAGGGTCAGGGGTAGGTTTAGGGTTAGGGTTAGGGTTACGGTTAGAGGTATGGTTAGGGTTAGATTTAGGGTTATGGTTAGGGGGTATGGTTAGGGTTATTGTTAGGGTTAGCTTTAAGGGTAGGGTTAGGGTTATGGTTAGGGTTAGGGTTAGGGGTAGGGGTAGGGTTAGGGTTAGGGTTTGTGTTAGCGGTAGGGTTAGGGGTAGGGTTAGCGTTTGGGGTAGGGTTATGGTTAGGGTTATTGGTAGGGGTAAGGTTAGGGGTAGGGTGAGGATTAGGGTTAGTGTTCGGGTTAGGGGTAGGGGTAGGGGTACAGTTAGGGTTAGGGATAGGGTTAGGGTTAGGGTTAGGGGTAAGGTTAGGGTTAGGAATAGGGTTAGGATTAGGGTTAGGGTTAGGGGTAGGGTTAGGTTTAGGTCTAGGGTTAGGTTTAGGGTTAGGGTTAGGGTTAGGTTAGGGTTAGGGTTAGGGGTAGGGGTAGGGTTAGGGTTTTAGGGTTAGGGTTAGGAGTAGTGGTAGGGTTAGCCTTAGGTTTAGGGTTAGGGTTACGGTTAGGGGTAGGGTTAGGGTTAGGGTTAGGGTTAGGGGTAGCGTTAGGGGTAGGGTTAGGGTTAGGGTTAGGGTTCCGGTTAGGGTTAGGGTTAGGCTTAGGGTTAGGGTTAGGGGTATTGTTAGGGTTAGGGTCAGGGGTAGGGTTGGTTAGGTTTAGGAATAGGGTTAGGGTTAGGGTTAGGGGTAGGGGTAGGGGTTTGTTTAGGTTTAGGGTTCCGGTTAGGGTTAGGGTTACGGTTACGGTTAGGGGAAGGGGTAGGTTTACGTTTAGGGTTAGGGTTAGGTTTAGCGTTCGGGGTAGGGTTAGGGTTACGGTTAGGGGTAGGGTTAGAGTTAGGTTAGGTTTAGGGTTAGTGTTAATCTTAGGCTTAGGTTTGGGTTTAGGGGTATTGTTAGGGTTAGGTTTAGGGTTAGTGGTAGGGTTAGGGTTAGGGTTAGGTTTAGGGTTAGGGGTAGGGTTAGAGTTAGTGGTAGGATGAGGGTTAGGGTTAGGGGAAGAGGTGGGTTAGGGTTATGGTTAGGTTTAACGTTAGGGGTAGGGTTAGAGTTAGGGTTAGGTGTAGGGTGAGGGGTATGGTTAGCGTTAGGGGTAGGGTTATGTTTAGGGTTAGTGGTAGAGGTAAGGTTAGGGGTAGGGTGAGGGATAGGGTTAGTGTTCGAGTTAGGGGTAGGGGTAGGGGTACAGTTAGGGTTAGGGATAGGGTTAGGGTTAGGGTTCATGTTCGGGTTATGAGTAGAGTTAGGGTTAGGGTTAGGGTTAGAGTGAGTGGTAGGGATAGGGTTAAGGGTTGGTTTAGGGTTTGGTTTGTTTTAGGTTAGGGGTAGGGGTAGGGGCATCGTAATGGTTAGGGTTTTAGAGTTAGGGATAGGGTTAGGGGTAAGGGTACGATTAGGGTTAGGGTTAGGGTTACGGTTAAGGGTAGGGTTAGGGTTAGGGTTAGGATTAGCGTTAGGGGTATGGTTAGGCTTAGGGGTAGAGTTAGGGTTAGGGTTAGAGGTAGGGGTAGGCGTAGGGTGTGGATTAGGGTTAGCGGTAGGGTTAGGGTTAGGGGTAGGGGTAGGGGTAGGGTTAGGGTTAGGTGTTGGGTTAGGGGTAGGGTTAGGGGTAGGGTTAGAGGTAGGGTTAGGCTTAAGGCTAGGGTTAGGTATAGAGTTAGGGTTAGGGTTAGGGTTAACGTTAGGGGTACGTTTAGGGTTAGGGTTGGGGTTAGCTTTATGGGTAGGGTTAGGGTTAGGGTTAGGTGTAGGGTCAAGGTTAGGGTTAGGATTAGGGTTAGGGTTAGGGTAGGGTTAGGGTTAGGGTTACGGTTAGGCACAGGGTTAGGGTTAGCATTAGGGGGAGGGTTAGGGTTAGGGTTAGGGTTACGGGTAGGGGTAGGGTTAGGCTTAGGGTCAGGGTTAGGGTTAGGGGTGGGGTTAGGGGTAGGGTTACGCTTAGTGGTACGGTTAGGGTTAGGGTTAGCCTTAGGGTTAGGGTTAGGTTTAGCGTTAAGGGTAGGGTTAGGGTTAGGGTTAGGGTTAGGGTTACGGTTAGGGGTAGGGTTACGGTTAGAGTTAGGGTTACGGTTAGGGGTAGGGTTAGGGTTAGGTTATGGGTAGGGTTAGG
>JANJXV010000033.1:2075000-2087500 GCA_024803745.1 Megascapheus bottae
GGTTAGGGGTAGTGGTAGGGGTAGGAATAGGGGTAGGGATAGGTTAGGGTTAGGGTTAGGGTAGGGGTAGGGTTAGGGTTAGGGTTAGGTTTAGTGATAGGGGTAGGGTTACCGGTAGGGTTATGTTTAGGGTTAGGGTCCAGCTTAGGGGGTAGGGGTAGGGGTACAGTTAGGGTTAGGTTTAGGATTAGTGTTAGGTTTAGGGTTAGGGTTAGGTGTAGGGTTAGGGTTAGGGTTAGTGTTAGTGGTAGAGTAGGGTTAGGGTTAAGGTTATTGTTAGAGCTAGCGTTAGGGGTAGGCGTAGGTGTAGGCTTACAGTTTGGGTTTTAGGATTAGGGGTACGGGTAGGGGTAGGGGTACGGGTAGGTTTAGGGTTAGGGTTAGGGTTAGGGTTAGGGGAAGGGTTAGGGTTAGGGTTAGGGTTAGCGTTAGGGGGAGGGTTAGGTTTAGGGTTAGGGTTTCGGTTAGGGGTAAGGTTAGGGTTAGGGTTAATGTTAGGGGTTGGGTTAGGAGTAGGGTTAATGTTAGGGGTAGTGGTAGGGTTAGGGTTAGTGGTTGGGTAGGGTAAGGGTTAGGGGGAGGGGTAGGGGAAGGGTTAGGGTAAGGATTAGGGTTATGGTTATGGTTAGGTTTATGTTTATGGGTAGGTTTAGGTTTAGGGTTAGGGTTACGTTTAGTGGTAGGGGTTGGGTTAGTGATGGATTTAGGCTTAGGATTAGGGTTCGGGGTTATTGGTAGGGGAAGGGGTACAGTTAGGGTTAGGGTTAGAATTAGGGTTAGGATTAGGGTTAAGGGTAGGGTTAGGGTTAGGTTTGGGGTTAGGGTAGGGGTAGGGTTAGGGTTAGTATTAGGGGTAGGGTTTGGGTTAGGATTAGGGTTAGGGGTATTGGTAGGGTCAGGGTTAGGGTTAGGGTTAGAGTTAGGGTTAGGGGTATTGGTAGGGTTATGGTTAGTGTTATGGTTAGCGTTAGGGGTATGGTTAGTGTTAGGGTTATGGTTATGGGTAGGGATAGGGTTAGGGTTAGGGGTAGGGGTAGGTTTAGGGTTAGGTTTAGGGTTAGGGGTAGGGGTAGGGTTTGGTTTAGGGGTAGGGGTAGCGGTAGTGTTTGGGTTAGTGTAAGCGGTAGGGTAAGGGTTAGGGTTAGGGGTTGGATCAGGGGTAGGGTTAGGGGTATGCTTAGGTTTAGGATTCTGGTTAGGGTTAGCGTTTGGGTTAGGGTTAGGGTGAGGTTTAGGGAAACTGTTAACGGTAGGGTTAGCGTTAGGGTTAGGGTTAGGGTGAGGGGTAGGGTTAGGGGTAGGGTTAGGTATAGGGTTATGGGTAGGGTTAGGGGTAGTGTAGGGTAGGGTTAGCGTTAGGGTTACGGTTAGGGGTAGGGTTAGGGTTAGGTTTATGTTTAGCGTTAGGGGTAGGGTTAGGGTTAGGGTTAGGGTTACGGTTAGGGGTAGGGTTAGGGTTAGGGTTAGGGGAAGGGTTAGGGTTAGGATTAGGTTTAGGGGTAGGGTTATGGTTAGGATTAGGGTTAAGGTTAGTTTTAGGGGTAGGGTTAGGGTTACGTTTAGGGGTAGGGTTAGGGTTAGTGTTAGGGTTAGGGGAAGGGTTAGGGGTAGGGGTAGGTTTAGCGTTAGGGTTAGGGTTAGGGTTAAGGTTAGTGTTAGGGGTAGGGTTAGGGTTAGGGTTACGGTTACGGTTAGGGGTAGTGTTAGGGTTAGAGGTAGGGTTACGGTTAGGGATAGGGTTAGGGTTAGGTTTACGGTTAGGGTTAGGTGTAGGGTTAGGTTTAGGTTTACAGTTAGCGTTAGGGGTAGGGTTAGAGTTAGTCTAAGGGTCACCGTAAAGGGTAGGGTTAGGATTAGGGTTAGGGGTAGAGGTAGGTTTAGGGTTAGGGCTAGGGTTAGGGGAAGGGTTAGGGTTAAGGTTAGGGTTAGGGTTAGGGGGAAGGTTAGTTTTAGGGTTAGGGTTACGGTTAGGGGTAGGGTTTGGGTTAGTGTTAATGTTAGGGTTAGGGTTAGGGTTAGGGTTAGTGTTTGGGTAGGGTTAGGGTTAGAGTTAGCGTTGGGGGTAGGGCTAGAGTTAGTGTTAGGGTCACCATTAAGGGTAGGGTTAGGATTAGGTTTAGGGGTAGGGGTAGGATTAGGGTTAGGGGTAGGGGTAGGGGTAGGGTTAGGGTTAGCGTTAGTGGTAGGGGTAGGGTTATGGTAGGGGTAGGGTTAGGGTTAGGGTTAGGGTAGGGGTAGGGTTAGGGTTAGGGGAAGGGTTAGGGTTATGGTTAGGGTTAGGGTTAGTGTTAGGGAGAGGGTTAGGTTTAGGGTTAGGGTTTCGGTTAGGTGTAAGGTTAGGGTTAGGGTTAATGTTAGGGGTAGGGTTAGGAGTAGGGTTAATGTTAGGGGTAGGTGTAGGGTTAGGGTTAGTGGTTGGGTAGGGTTAGGGTTAGGGTTAGGGTTAGGGTTAGGGGTAGGGGTAGGGATAGGGTTAGGGTTAGGTTTAGTGTTAGGTGTAGGGTTAGGGTTTGGTTTAGGCGTAGGGGTAGCGGTAGGGTTTGGGTTAGTGTAAGCGGTAGGGTAAGGGTTAGGGTTAGGGGTTGGGTCAGGGGTAGGGTTAGGGGTATGGTTAGGTTTAGAGTTAGGGTTAGGGTTAGCGTTTGGGGTAGGGTTAGGGTGAGGTTTAGGGAAACTGTTAAGGGTAGGTTTAGGGTTAGGGTTAGGGTTAGGGTTAGGGTCAGGGGTAGGGTTAGAGGTAGGGTTAGGGTTCGGGTTAGGGGTAGGGGTAGGTGTAGGGTTAGTGTTAGGCTTAGGGTTAGGGTTACGTTTAGGGGTACGGTTAGGGTTAGGTCAGGGTTAGGGTTAATGGTTGGTGTCGGGTTAGGAGTAGAGTTAGGGTTAGGGTTAGGGTTACTGGTAGGGGTAGGGTTAGGGGTATGGTTAGGGTTAGGGTAAGGGTTAGTTTTAGGGGTAAGGTTAGGGGTAGGTTTAGGGGTAGGGTTAGGGGTAGGGATTGGGGTTAGGGTTAGGGTTAGGGGTAGGGGTAGGGGTAGGGTTAGGGGAGGGTTAGGGGTAGGGGTAGGGGTAGGGGTAGGGTTAGGGTTAGGTTTAGGGTTCGGGGTAGGGTTAGGGTTTGGGTTAGGGATAGGGTTAGCGGTAGAGTTTGGTTTAGGCTTAGTGGTAGGGTTAGGGTTAGGTTAGGGTTAGGTGTAGGGTTAGGGTTTGGGATAGTGTTAGGGGTTGGGTTAGTGGTAGGGTTAGGGGTAGGGTTAGGGTTAGGGTTAGGGTAAGGGGTATGGTTAGGTTTAGGGTTTGCCTTAAGGTTAGCGTTTGGGGTAGGGTTACGGTGAGGTTTAGGGAAACTGTTAAGGGCAGGGTTAGGTTTAGGGTTAGGGTGAGGGGTAGGGTTAGGGGTAGGGTTAGGGTTAGGTTCGGGTTAGGCATAGGGGTAGGGTTAGGGTTTGGGTTAGGGTTAGGGTTACGTTTACAGGTAGGGTTAGGGTTAGGTTTAGGGTTAGAGGTAGGGTTACTGGTAGGCTTAGGGTTAGGGGTAGGGTTAGGGTTAGGGTTAGGGGTAGGTTTAGTGTTTGGGGTAGGGTTAGGGGTAGGGTTAGGGTTAGGGGTAGGGTTAGGGTTAGGGGTAGGGGTAGGATTAGGTTTACGGTTAGGGTTAGGGTTAGGGGTAGGGGTAGGGTTAAGGTTAGGGTTAGCATTATGGGTATGGTTAGGGTTAGGGTTACAGTTAAGGTTAGGGGTGGGGTTAGGGTTATGGTTAGGGTTAGGGGTAGGGGTAGGGGTAGGGTTAAGGTTAGGGTTAGCGTTAGGGTTATGGTTAGGGTTAGGGTTACAGTTAAGGTTAGGGGTGGGTTAGGGTTATGGTTAGGGGTAGGGGTAGGGGTAGGGGTAGGGGTAGGGGTAGGGTTAGGGTTAGGGGTAGAGTTAGGTTAGAGTTAGAGGTAGCATTAGGGGTAGGGTTTGGGTTAGGGTTAGCGGTAGGGTTAGGGTAAGTGTTGGGGTTAGGGTTAGAGGTAGGGGTAGGGGTAGGGTTAGGGTTAGGTGTTGGGTTAGGGGTAGGGTTAGGGTTAGGGTTAGGGGTACGGTTAGGGTGAGGGTTAGGGTCACGGTTAAGGGTAGGTTTAGGATTAGGGTTAGGGTTAGGGGTAGGGTTAGTGTTAGGGTTAGGGTAGGGGTAGGGTTAGGGATAGGCGAAGGGTTAGGGTTAGTGTTAGGGTTAGGTTTAGGGGTAAGGTTAGGTTTAGGTTCAGGGTTAGGGTTAGCGTTAGGGGTAGGTTTAAGGTTAGTGTTAGGGTTAGCGTTAGTGGTAGGATTAGGGTTAGGGTTAGGGTTAGGAGTATTGTTAGAGTTAGAGTTAGGGTTAGGGTTAGGGATAGGGTTAGGGTTAGGGTTAGGTTTAGGGTTAAGGGTAGTGTTAGGGTTAGGGTTAGGGTTAGAGTTAGCGTTAGGGGTAGGGTTAGAGTTAGTGTGAGGGTCACCGTTAAGGGTAGGGTTAGCATTAGGGTTAGGATTAGGGGTAGTGTTAGGGTTAGGTTTAGGGTTAGGGAAGGGTTAGGCTTAGGGTTAGGGTTAGGGTTAGCCTTAGGGAGAGGGTTAGGGTTAGGGTTACGGTTTCGATTAGGGGTAGGGTTAGTATTAGGGTTAGGGGTAGGGATAGGAGTAGGGTTAGTAGGGGTAGCATTAGGGTTAGGGTTAGTGGTGGGGTAGGGTTAGCGTTAGGGGTAGGGTTAGGGGTAAGGGTAGGGTTAGGGTTAGGATTAGGTTTAGGGTTAGGGTTACAGTTAGGGGTAGGATTAGGGTTAGGGTTAGGGTTAGGGTTAGTGCTAGGTGTAGGGTTAGGGGTAGGGTTAGGGTAGGATTAGGGTTCGGGTTAGGGGTAGGGTTAGTGTTAGGGGTAGGGTTAGGGGTAGGGTTAGGTTTATGGTTAGGGTTAGGGGCATGGATAGGGGTCGGGGTAGGGTTAAGTTTAGGGTTTTAGGGTTAGGTTTAGGGTTAGGGTTAGGGGTTGGGTTTGGGTTAGGGTTAGGTTTGGGGTTAGGGGTAGGGTTAGGGTTAGGGTGAGGGTGAGGGTTAGTGGTAGGGATAGGGTAAGGGGTAGGTTTAGGGTTAGGGTTAGGGGTAGGGGTAGGGGTAGGATTAGGTTTAGGGTTAGGGTTAGGGTTAGGGTTAGGGGTAGGGTTAGGTTTAGGTTTAGGGCTGGGTTAGTGGTAGGGGTAGGGTTTGAGGTAGGGCTAGGGTTATGGTTAGTGTTCGGGTTAGGGGTAGGGGTAGGGGTACAGTTAGGGTTAGGTTTAGGATTAGGGTTAGGGTTAGTGTTAGGGTTTGGGTTAGGGGTAGGGTTAGAGTTAGGGTTAGGGTTAGGGGTAGGGGTAGGTGTAATGGTAGGGGTAGGGTTAGGGGTAGTGATAGGTTAGGGTTAGTGTTAGGGTTAGGGTTAGGGTTGGGGTAGGCTTAGGGTTAGGGTTTTAGGGCTAGGGTTATGGGTAGCTGTAGGGTTAGGGTTAGGGTTAGGGTTCGTGGTGGGGTTATGGTTAGGGTTAGGGGTAAGGTTATGGTTAGGGTTCGGGTTAGGGGTAGGGGTACGAGTACAGATAGGGTTAGGTTTAGGATTAGGGTTAGGGTTAGGGGTAGGGGTAGGCGTAGGGTTAGGGTTAGGGTTAGGGGCAGGGTAGGGGTAGGGTTATGGTTTGGGTTTTAGGGTTAGGGTTAGGGTTAGGTTTAGGGGTAGGGTTAGGGTTAGGGGTAGGGGTAGCGTTAGGGTTAGGGATAGGGTTAGGTTTAGCGTTAGGGGTATGGGTTTGGGTTAGGTGGAGGGTTAAGCGTAGGGGTAGGGGAAGAGTTAGGTTAGGGTTAGGGGTAGGGTTAGGGTTAGGGTTAGGGGTAGGGGTAGGGTAGGGGTAGGGTTATGCTTTGGGTTTTAGCATTAGGGTTAGTTTTAGGGGTAGCGGGAGGGGTAGGGCTAGGGTTAGGTTTAGGTTTAGGGTTGGGGTAGGGTTACGATTAGGGTAAGGGTTCGGGTTGTGGTTAGGGGTAGGGTTAGAGTTAGGTTTAGGGTTAAGCGTAGGAGTAGGGGAAGAGTTAGGTTTAGGGTTAGGGGTAGGGTTACGGTTAGCGGAAGGGGTAGGGGTAGGGTTAGGGTTAGGTTTATAGGGTTAGGGTTAGGGTTAGGGGTAGAGGTAGGTTTAGGGTTAGGATTTGGGGTAGGGTTAGGGTTAGGGTTAGCGTTAGTTGTAGAGGTAGGGTTAGGGATTTAGGGTTAGGGTTAGGGGTAGGGGTAGGGGTAGGGTTATGTTTTGGGTTTTATCTTTAGGGTTAGGGGTAGGGGTAGGGGTATGGGTAGGTTTAGGGTTAGGGTTAGGGATAGGGGTAGAGTTAGGGTTAGGGGTAGGGTTACGGGTAGGGTTTGGGTTAGGGTTAGCGGTAGGGTTAGGGTTATGGTTAGAGTTAGGGTTAGGGGTAGGGTTAGGGTTAGGGTTAGGGTTAGGTGTTGGGTTAGGGATAGGGTTATGGGTAGGGTTAGGATTAGGGTTAGGGTTAGGGGTAGGGTTAGGGTTATGGTTAGGTTAAGGGTAACCCTTAGGGGTAGGGTTAGGTTGAGGGTTAGGGTCACGGTTAAGGGTAGGGTTAGGATTAGGGTTAGGGTTAGGGGTAGGGTTATGGTTAGGGTTAGGGGTAGTGTTAGGGTTAGGGGTAGGGTTAGGGGTAGGGTTAGGGTTAGATTCAGGGTTAGGGTTAGGGTTAGGGTTAGCTTTAGGTGTAGGTTTGGGGTTAGGGTTACGGTTAGCTTTAGGGGTAGGGTTAAGGTTAGGGTTAGGGGTAGGGTTAGGATTAGCGTAGGGTAGGGTTGGGGTTAGGGTTACGGTTAGGGGTAGGGTTAGGGTTAGGGTTAGGATTAGGGTTAGGTTTAGAGTTAGCATTAGGGGTAGGGTAGGGTTAGGGTTAAGGTTAGGTTTAACGTTAGGGGTAGGGTTAGGTTTAGGGTTAGGTTTAGGGTTAGGGGAAGGGTGAGGGGTAGGGTTAGATTTAGTGGTAGGGTTAGGGTTAGGGTTAGGGGTAAGGTTAGTGTTAGGGGGAGGGTTAGGGTTAGGGTTAGGGTTACGGTTAGGGGTAGGGATAGGGTTAGAGGTAGGGTTACGGTTAGGGATAGGGTTAGGTTTAGGGTTAGGGTTAAGGGTAGGGTTAGGGTTAGGGTTAGAGTTAGCGTTAGGAGTAGGGTTACAGTTAGTGTTAGGGTCACCGTTAAGGGTAGGGTTAGGATTAGGGTTAGGGGTAGGGGTCGGTTTAGGGTTAGGGCTAGGGTTAGTGGAAGAGTTAGGGTTAGGGTTAGGGTTAGCGTTTGGGGGAAGGTTAGGTTTAGGTTTAGGGTTACGGTTAGGGGTAAGGTTAGGGTTAGGGTTAATGTTAGGGTTAGGGTTAGGGTTAGGGTTATTGTTAGTGGTTGGGTAGGGTTAGGGGTAGGGGTAGGGGTAGGGGTAGGGGTAGGGTTAGGTTTAGGGTTAGTGTTAGGGCTAGGGTTAACTTAGGGGTAGAGTTAGGGGTAGGGGTAGGGTTAGGGTTAGGGTTAGGGGTAGGGTTAGGGTTAAGGTTAGGGTTAGGGTTAGAGTTATAGTTGGGGGTAGGGCTAGAATTAGTGTCAGGGTCACCATTAAGGGTAGGGTTAGGATTAGGTTTAGGGTTAGGGTTAGGGGAAGGGTTAGGGTTAGGGTTATGGTTAGGGTTAGTGTTAGGGGGAGGATTAGGTTTAGGGTTAGGGTTTCTGTTAGGGGTAAGGTTAGGGTTAGGGTTAATGTTAGGGGTAGGGTTAGGAGTAGGGTTAATGTTAGGGGTAGGTGTACGGTTAGGGTTAGTGGTTGGGTAGGGTTAGGGTAGGGGTAGGGGTAAGGGAAGGGTTAGGTTTAGGATTAGGGTTAGGGTTAGGGGTAGGGGTAGGGTTAGGATTAGGATTAGGATTAGGGTTAGGGTTAGAGTAGGGTTAGGGTTAGGCTTAGGGTTAGGGTTACGGTTGGGTCTAGGGTTAGGGTTAGGGGTAGGGTTAGGGATAGGTTTAGGGGTAGGTTTAGGGTTAGGGGTAGGGTTCGAGTTAGGGTTAGGGTTAGGGTTAAGGTTAGCGTTAGGGGTAGGGTTAGGGTTAGGGTTACGGTTAGGAGTATTGTTAGAGTTAGAGTTAGGGTTAGGGTTAGGGATAGGGTTAGGGTTAGGGTTAGGTTTAGGGTTAAGGGTAGTGTTAGGGTTAAGGTTAGGGTTAGAGTTAGCGTTAGGGGTAGGGTTAGAGTTAGTGTGAGGGTCACCGTTAAGGGTAGGGTTAGCATTAGGGTTAGGATTAGGGGTAGTGTTAGGGTTAGGTTTAGGGTTAGGGAAGGGTTAGGCTTAGGGTTAGGGTTAGGGTTAGCCTTAGGGAGAGGGTTAGGGTTAGGGTTACGGTTTCGATCAGGGGTAGGGTTAGTATTAGGGTTAGGGGTAGGGTTAGGAGTAGGGTTAGTAGGGGTAGCATTAGGGTTAGGGTTAGTGGTGGGGTAGGGTTAGCGTTAGGGGTAGGGTTAGGGGTAAGGGTAGGGTTAGGGTTAGGATTAGGTTTAGGATTAGGGTTACAGTTAGGGGTAGGATTAGGGTTAGGGTTAGGGTTAGGGTTAGTGCTAGGTGTAGAGTTAGGGGTAGGGTTAGGGTAGGATTAGGGTTCGGGTTAGGGGTAGGGTTAGTGTTAGGGGTAGGGTTAGGGGTAGGGTTAGGTTTATGGTTAGGGTTAGGGGCATGGATAGGGGTCGGGGTAGGGTTAAGTTTAGGGTTTTAGGGTTAGGTTTAGGGTTAGGGTTAGGGGTAGGGGTAGGGGTAGGATTAGGTTTAGGGTTAGGCTTAGGGTAGGGTTATGGTTAGGGCTTGGGTTAGGTTAGGGATAGGCGTAGGGGTAGGGTTAGGGTTAGGGTTTTAGGCTTATGGTTAGGGGTAGGTGTAGGGTTAGGTTTAGGGTGAGGGTTAGGTTTAGGGTCAGGTGTAAGGTTAGGGTTAGGTTTAGGGTTACGGTTAGGGATAGGGTTAGGGTTAGGGTTAGGGTTACGTTTAAGGGTAGGGTTAGGGTTAGCGGTAAGGTTAGGGTTAGGGTTAGGGTTAGGGGTTGGGTTAGGGTTAGAGTTAGGGTTAGGTGTTGGGTTAGGGGTAGGATTAGGGTTAAGGTTAGGGTTAGGGTTAGGGTTAGGGTTTGGGTTAGGGTTAGGGTTAGGGTTACGGGTAGGGGTGGGTTAGGGTTGGGTAGGGTTAGGGGTAGGGTTAGGGTTAGGGGTAGGGTTCGGGTTAGAGTTAGGGTTACGGTTAGGGTTAGGGTTAGGGTTAGGGTTAGCGTTAGGGAGACGGTTAGGGTTAGGGTTATGGTTACGGTTATTGGTAGGGTTAGGGGTAGGGTTAGGGTTAGGGTTAGGGGTAGGTGTAGGAGTAGGGTTAGGTTTAGGATTTCAGGGTTAGTGTTAGGGTTAGGGTTAGGGGTAAGGGTAGGGGTTGGGTTTGGGTTTGGGTTACGGTTAGTGTTGGGGTTAGGTGTAGGGTTAGGTTTAGGGTTAGTGTTATGGTTAGGGTAAGGATTAGTGGTAGGGCAGCGTTAGGTGTAGGGTTAGGTTTAGGGTTAGGGTTAGGGTGAGGGGTATGGTAAGGGTTAGAGTTAGGGTTAGGGTAGGGTTAGGGTGGGGGTTAGGGTTCGGGTTAGGGATAAGGGTAGGGGTACAGTTAGGGTTAGAGTTAGGGTTAGGGTTAGGGTGAGGGGTAGGGGTAGGGTTAGGTTTAGGGTTAGAGTTAGCGTTTGGGGTAGGTTTAGGGTTAGTGTTAGGGTCTCCGTTAAGAGTAGGGTTAGGATTTTGGTTAAGGTTAGCGTGAGGGTTAGTGGTAGGGGTAGGGTTAGGGGTAGGTTTAGTGTTAGGGTTAGGGTTAGGGTGAGGGGTAGGGTTAGGGTTTGCTTAGGGTTACGGTTGGGGTTAGGGTTCGGGTTAGGGGTAGGGGTAGGGGTACAGTTAGGGTTAGTGTTAGGGTTAGGGTTAGGGTAAGGGGTAGGGTAAGGGTTAGGGTTAGACTTAGCGTTAGGGGTAGGTTTAGAGTTAGGGTTAGGGTCACCGTAAATGGTAGGGTTAGGATTTTGGTTAGGGTTAGGGTTAAGGTTAGGGTGAGGGTTAGTGGTGGGGGTGGGTTAGGGTTATGGCTAGGGTTAGGTTAGGTATAGGGGTAGGGGTAGGGTTAGGGTTATGTTTTTAGACTTAGGGTTAGTGTTAGGGGTAGGGGTAGGGGTAGGGTTAGGTTTAGTGTTAGGGTTTGGTTTAGGGTTACGGGTAAGGTTAGGGTTAGGGTTATGGTTAGGGTTAGCGTTAGGGGTATGGTTAGGGTTAGGGTTAGGGATACGGTTAGGGGTAGGGTTAGGGTTATGGTTAGGTTTAGGGGTAGGGTTAGGGTTAGGGTTAGGGTTAGGGGTAGAGTTAGGGGTGGAGTTAGGGTTAGGGTTAGGGGTATGGGTAGGGGTAGGTTTTGGATTAGGGTTAGCGGTAGGGTTAGGGTTAGGGTTAGGTGTAGGATTAGGGTTAGGCATAGGGTTAGGCATTGGTTTAGGGGTAGGGTTAGGGGTAGGGTTAGGGTCACGGTTAGGGTTAGGTTCAGGTTTAGGGTTAGGGTTAGGATTAGCATTAGGGGTAGGTTTAGGGTTAGGGTTAGGGTTAGCGTTAGGGTTAGGGTTAGGGTTAGCGTTAGGGGTAGGGTTAGGGTTAGGGTTAAGGTTAGCGTTAGGGGTAGAGTTAGGGTTAGGTTTAGGGTTAGGGGTAGGGTTAGGGTTAGGGTTAGGGGAAGGGTTAGGGATAGTGTTAGGGTTAGGATTAGGAGTAGGGTTAGGGTTAGGGGTAGGGTAAGGGGTAGGGGTAGGTTTAGGGTTAGGGTAGGGTTAGGGTTAGGGTTAGGGTTAGCGTTAGGGAGAGGATTAGGGTTAGGGTTAGAGTTACGGTTAGGGGTAGGGTTAGGGTTAGTGTTGAGGGTAGTTGTAGGGTTAGGGGTAGGGTTAGGGTTAGGGGTAGGGATAGGGTTAGGATTGGGGTTAAGGTTAGTTTTAGCGATAGGGTTAGGGTTAGGGTTACGGTTACGGTTAAGGGTAGGTTTAGGGTTAGAGTTAGGGTTACGGTGAGAGATAGGGTTTCGGTTAGGGTTAGGGTTAGGGGTAGGGGTAGGGTTAGGGTTACAGTTAGGGTTAGGGTTAGAGTTAGCCTTAGGAGTAGGGTTAGGGTTAGTGTTAGGGTCACCATTAAGGGTAGGTTTAGGATTAGGGTTAGGGTTAGGGGTAGGGTTAGGGTTAGTGTTAGGGGAAGGGTTAGGGTTAGGGTTAGGGTTAGGGTTAGGGGTAGGGTTAGGGGTAGATTTAGGTTTAGGGTTTGGGTTAGGTTTAGCGTTAGAGGTAGGTTTAGGATTAGGGTTAGGGTTAGCATTAGGGGTAGGGTTGGGGTTAGGGTTAGGCTTAGGTGTGGGGTTAGGGTAGGATTAGGGTTAGGTTAGGGTTAGGGTAGTGTTAGGCTTAGGGTTAAGGTTCCGATTAGGGGTAGGGGTAGGGTTAGGGTTAGCGTTAGGGGTATGGTTAGGGTTAGGGTTAGGGTTAGGGTTAGGGGTAGGGTTAGGGTTAGGGTTAGGGGTAGGGGTAGGGTTAGGGTTATGGTTAGGGTTAGGGGTAGAGTTAGGGTTAGAGTTAGGGGTAGGGTTTGGATTAGGGTTAGGGGTAGGGGTAGGGTTAGGATTAGTGTTAGGGGTAGGGGTAGTATAAGGGTTAGGGTTAGGGTTAGGGTTAGGGTTAGGGTTAGCGTTCGGGGGAGGGTTAGGGTTAGGGTTAGGTGTACGTTTAGGGGGAGCGTTAGGTTTAGGGTTAGGGTTAGGGGTCGGGTTAGGTGTAGGGTTAGAGTTAGGTGTACGGTTAGGGTTAGTGTTAGGGTTAGGGTTAGCGTTAGGGGTAGGGTTAGGCTTAGGTTTAGGGTTACGGTTAGGAGTAGGGTTAGGGTTAGAATTAGCCTTAGGGGTAGGGTTAGGCTTAGGGTTAGGGTCACCGTTATGATTAGGGTTAGGGTTAGGGGAAAGGTTAGGGTTAGGGTTAGTTTTAGGATTAGGGGTAGGTTTAGGGGTAGGTTTAGTGTTAGGTTTAGGGTTAGGGTTAGCGTTAGGGGTAGGTTTAGTGTAAGGGTTAGCGTTAGTGGAAGGGTTAGGGTTAGGTTTAGGGTTAGGGGTGTTGTTAGGGTTAGGATTAGGGTTACAGTTAGGTTTAGGTTCGGCTTAGTTTTAGAGTTAGGGATAAGGTTACGGTTAGGGTAGGGTTAGTTTTAGGGTTAGGGTTAGGGGTAGGGTAAGGTGTAGGGTTAGGGTTAGGGTGAGGGTTAGGAGTAGGGTTAGGTTTAGGGTTAGGATTAGCGTTAGGGGTAGGGTTAGGGTTAGGGTTAGGGTTACGGTTAGGGGTAGGGTTAGGGTTAGGGTTAGGGGTAGGGTTAGGAGTAGGGTTAGTGTTAGGGGTA